>JBBUKS010477050.1:0-17149 GCA_038050645.1 Hedychium gardnerianum
CTTGGTTTCTAACATTTTGACTAATCAAAGACAAGTATGACTTGTTTGTCATGTTGGCTTTGTATCCGAGTCCAGATTTGTTGTACACAGCTCATTGGGACCCAAGCATCATATTTAGACACTTGGAGCCCAAGTTGAACTTTTCCAACATCTTCTTGAGTCCCTCCACTTGACCTTTCTGGTTGGAATTTTCTTCCTCAAGTTTTGCAACTTGGGTTGAAGTTCCAACTTGAACTTGGTTAGTTGAGGGGTTCAAGTTAACTTGCTTCTTAAGGCTGTTATTTTCCTCAAATAGTAAGTTAATATGATCCTCATATTTAGTCAATTTTTTAAACAAACATTTAATTACTTTGAGCATTTGAGATTTGGTTAGACAATTTACCTCATCTAGTCCTTCTGAAACGGGTATGGACTCGTGGCTTCTCTTGGACTCGGAGTCGGACTCGAATTCGGATTCAGACTTGGACTTGGACTCCTCGTTTCTTGCCATGAATGCTAGAAGGTTTGACTGTTTTGGTTCCTTCGCATCCGAATCTTCTGAGGCTGAGTCGTCCCAAGTGGCTTTGAGTGCTTTTCTCCATCTTGAAAACTTGGACTTCCCCTCCTTAGGGCACTCGTGTTTGTAGTGACCCTTCTTGTTGTACCTATAGTATGTTACTTCAGATTTTGGTGTGGTTGGGGCGTCTTGTGTTTTCTTCTAGCGAACTTCCTTTTGATAAACATTCTTCTTACCATGTTTACCATTTCTTCTTCGTTGTTTGAATGTGAGTCTGACTCGCTCTTAGATTCTTGTTTCGGTCTTGATTTGGGCTTAACCTCCTTGCTTTTATTTTGACATGTGTACAAAGCTATACCCTTCTCGGTTTAACTAGAGTTAGTCTACTCATGTAATTCTAACTCACAAAATAATTCATCTAATTTAATTAAGGAAAGATCCTTCAAAACTTTATAGGCATCTACCATAGATGCCCACAGTGTATTTTGAGGGAAGGAGTTTAGGGTGTACCTTATTATATCTCGATTTTCTAGTTGGTGGCCGATGAGGTGGAGTCCATTGATTATATCTTTGATTCTTGTGTGTAGTTGTGTCACAGTTTCTCCAGGCTGCATTTTAACATTAAATAATTGATTTAATAATAAATCATGTTTAGTTACCTTGGAGTCGTCGGTTCCTTTGTGTAGTTTGATTAGTCGGTCCCATAATTCTTTTGAGTTGTCATATGGACCGATTTGATTCAGCTCCTCCTTGGTCAGGCTGCATTGGAGTGTGTTCAGTGCCTTTGAGTCGATTTGTGCTTTCTTCTTCATTTCGATTGTCCATTTCTCCGAGTTGAGAATTTCTCTAGTCTCGTTGATCGATGTGTGTAGCCATGCCGAATGGTGAACCATTGGTCTATGTCTATTTTGAGGAAGACTTCCATTCTCCTTTTCCAATATGAAAAATCATTGTCGTCGAAGAGGGGAGGTCAGACGGTGCTAAAACCTTCTTGTTGAGACATATTTCTTGCAAGAAAATATTAAAGCAGAGTATCCAAGACGTCTTGGGATTAGTAGTGCAAGAAAAGAAATAATAGAGAAACGAATAACCGAGAAACTGGAAAAAATTATTTAAAGAAAAGATAAAAAAGAAATGCTTAGAAAGACTGTTAAGTCTTTTCAGAACAACCTTGCTCTGATACCAATTGTTGGATCGTGGAATACGAGAGAGGGGTGAATCTTGTTCCAAAATTATTTCTTTTTTATTGTAATCGTAAAACCGAATTAGAGTGTTAGCAGTGGAATAAGAAGAAGAAAAATTACTCGTTTGATTTTACTTGGTTCGAAGCCTAGCCGACTCCTACTCCAAGAACCCATGATTCTTCGGATCATATCATTGGGTTAATCCACTAAAAGCTCTTCTCTCTGAAAGCTTTTGGAGAAGACGCAAACTCGTACAAAAAATGAAGAGAATAGCAACACACTGTTATCTCCTTAATGTATGCAGTAATAAATAGAGTAGTATACCGACAATAAGGGTCGTAGATGAAGCGTGTTTGTCGGTAAGCTTTTCAACGTTGTAGGATCAAGATGCGTACGACCAGCAGGAATAGCAGTAGCAAGATGAGGTACAGAATGAAGTGTTATCGGCTCAGACCCTGAGAGCTTCTTTTATAAGTTGCGTTCCATCGATTGAAAAATTGATCAGTCAACTGATCCTTTCGGTCGATTGATTCTCCTATCAGTCGACTGAACCCGCACCCTTCCTTCTTTGCTCTAATCTGATCCGTTCGATCCCGGAAATCATGTCTGATCGGTCGACTGATCAAGATTATCAATCGACTAATCCCAAAGATGTCTTTCCTATGTGATTAAAACTGATAGTTGTTTATTGTCATATTTGATCGGTCGACTGATCCTCTGTATCAGTCGACTGATCCCAGTGTTTTCTAACTTTGCAGCCTCTATTCGATCCTGTGCTAATCTGGTTGGGTCGGTCGACTGAACAGCCCGTTCGGTCAACTAAACCGCCTGTTCGGTCAACTGAACCTAAGTTAGATCCAAACTTTATTTTATCTGCAAAACAAAGTTAGCACAAGAAATATAATAATAGTAATAGTCCTGCAAAACAAAGATTAGACCAAATATAAGTATGCATGAATATGATAGTTCAGACTGTCTTAATCTCAACTTAGAAACTTTCGTAGGTTTCTTCAGTTGGATCAGCGTCTAAGGTTTGTCCCACTGCACTCACTCTAGTTTGTTTACCACAACTGACCTGTAAAACATCAGGTCCTTCGGACCTGTTTAGACTTTGCTCAGCATCGGATCGACCTTCCACTTGACTCAATATCAGGTACTCCAGACCTATCAAATCTTCCTGCCAGATGTCAGGTTCTCTTGACCCATCTGACCTTCCTACCTGGTTCTACGATCTGTCGAGACTTCCCTTGCCTAGTATCGGGTCCTCCAGACCTACTAGGGATTTCAGAGTTGAGATCCTGCACACTGGATTAGTATATCAAATAACAATAAGACTTAACTTTGAATCTTTGACAACATCAAAACATAGGTTTGATTATGGTGCTCCCTGCATCAACATGATGTACTAACCCTGGGGGTTGGGAACCAAGTAAAAACCTTAGTGTCTTTTGTCTTATTCTTTATTTATTTATATTCTATTGCTACTGACTCTGATAGAAAGAATGAACGAACGCCGAAATCAAGAAAGCGAGAGGATCGATATTCACCCCTCTCTATTGATCCCACCGGTCCTACAGTAGGTTCTAATTTTATTTATATCTTGCACATGCAAAACATTAAGAATATGAAATTCAACCTTACCATTGGCCATGAACTCCTTTCGTTGTTTCTTTGTTTGTTCCTAGGCAATTCAAAATAGTATTTTATACAAAGCATTATTTCAAATCAATACAAAAAAATACCTTTATTTTTCTTTTTCAAATTGTGAATTCACCCTCAAACTTCAATGGATGTATGTTGGATCTGACCATTCTTCAAATGTTGCATAGTCCACTCAATCTCGGTGCTCAGTCAATGATAAGTCCTTTTGGGCGGTCTTGATCTGATACCATTTAATGGTGCAAATGTGGAAGCACATGTTGATGTAGAAGTATAGGATCGCTAGAGGACGAAGGGTGAATAGCATACCTACAATTAATAAATTTTTCTATCTCTTGCTAATGACTGGGCAAGACTACACACACTTGTTAAGAGAAACAAACATAATAACAATAATAAACAAGCATACCACAGTAAACATGGATGTTTATTTGGTTCACAACCCCTAGGTTGCTAGTGCAAGGCCTATGCACCGAACGTTGTCTACTGACATTCTCCTCTTTAGCAAAGGGCTGGAGGTGGAGAAGCCTCTTATACTTAGATCAACAATATTACAATAAAGAAAAGATTGAAAATAATATAGCACAATTAATTTTGAGTGTGGTTACTTGATATTGAGCTCTTGATCTCCTTTTAAGCCTCTATCTTGATCTAGTTAAAGTGATGACGTGGCACATTCGATCGATCAAAAAACCCTATCTGGTCGATCAAAAATAGTTGATTCAGCTTCCAATCTCATCTATGAATAGGTTGTTTCTCATCATTTCTATTTGTTATGTCTGAGAGATGTCTTAAGGTAATCGTCATATGGTTTGTACCTATTTATTAAATAAATAAAATTTACTATTTGAGTATACATATTTTGTGTATATAATTGGATCTTAAACTCACTTACTGAATGTCCGCAATACGATTTATAGGATGAGAAAACTTGTGATTGGATCACAACTAGTGAGCATATCTACATGTGTAATTATGAATGTATTGAAATATTCCCTAATCGAGAATTGATGTATTCGGACATCATCAATTTTGTGAAACTAGCACGGGTTATACTTCTTGGTCTGACCAAGCAACTGTTCCTCACTAACTGAAGACATTGGGATGTCGAGAGTTAAACGTGGATGTTAGTTATGGTAACTAGTTCATTGGAGTGACCTGATATAAGACTTTATATGGTTCTTTACATATATAGATATGTCAATGAATCTCTTACTGCAGCTCAAGTGTAAGTTTCCTTCGACTTGAGGTATTCAAGTCACCTTGGTCATGGAGACTTATACTTTGACATCCTAAGCAAGCATCTCTTTAGAGATGCTTGCCCCGGGATGATTGGGTATAAGTTAAAATGTCCAAAAGTATTTGGATAGCCCACAGAGGATTCATTGCTCCTTACGAGGAGACATATACTTTATGACCACTTGTCAGGATTGTTACTCAAAGTCTTTAGCCAAAGTATCACGTGTTAAGAGTATTATACTCTTGGACACATGTACGAGTAATTTGAATCCATAGGATGAGTAAGTATTAATTAGGCTAGGTGTGACGTAGTCAGTCTAGTGGGGATAGACACATAGATCATGTCCTGAACCAAGTGAGTATAAGACGAGTGAAAGGAACAAGAGATGACTCATCGTAGCTGCTAAAAGGTTTCGAAAGAAGTTCTGGGATCAACCGTTGATTTTCTGATTAATTGGGGATCATGATATACTACTAGGTATCACTCATGATCAATTCATAATTCATAGTTAATTATGAACTACCAACATAATCGGGAACCTATTGGGTCATACGCACTACAAGTTTATCTGAAAAATTTAAAACGAGTTTGAGAATTAGATTCTCAAATCGAGAGAGACTGAGTTTGTTTGTACTAGACGAAGGGAAAATATGGAAATCAGATTGGTGCAACGAAAGCATGGATGGGCCACATCTTTTGAAGATGAGTTGGACCCTCTTTGGTTTAATTATAAACCAAATTAGTTTGGTTTTAATTAAAAGAGTTTTGGTTTTGAACCAAACCAAGAGATTAATGGGTTGTGCTTTGGTTAAGGCATATTGGGTTGAATTTGGGCTTTCTCATCAAACTCATATGAGGGATCTATATATTGATATAGAATTGAGAAAAATATAATAGAGTTTGATTTAGATTAGGTTTTGAAAAATCTAATCTCTCTCCCCTCTCCTCCCTCTCTTGTCGTCGAACACCAATACCAAGGAGAAGGGATCTCCTTGGTCCGTCGGGCCCTCACCTCCGGCCAACTCCTCCGCTCTGGCCATCACGTTCCCGTCGGCCAGCAGGAGTCCCCGGAGCAGCAACTCCGACCGACCATCGCTGTTCCAAGCAGCAAGAACCGGCGGATAGAATATGTCCGCCGGTGCCACAGCCCCTTTACGTCTTCTTCTGAACTCTGTTTCAATGAGCAATCATTACTACCGAACTACCGAAACCTCTGGGTACTTGATACCTCTTCGGCAGCCAAATACGGATGTTGGACAACGAGGAAAAAGGTGCGAACAACACCTTTTTCCGGTCGGACAGCAGCCCTCTTATTAGGTTGCTCTCTTCATTTTGTGTCGTCTGGTTGCGTACGCCGCCGAACACCAAACTTCGTCTTTGCACATAAGGCTAGTACCTTTCATGAGGACGAAACTTATGACTTCTGAAGTCATCTTGATGATCGCTCATCATGGATACGAATAGAGGCGAAGTTTCGAGAGCGTCGCTTAGTTTATGCTCTTTTCACTTCGCGTCATCCTTTAGGTATCCCTAGAGTAAATTTATTTCCTTAAAATTTTTATTATGTGATCATGTCTAGCATGGATGTATCCTTGTATGCGTATGATGTGTGTTGTAATAATTAGGAATTGTTATTATTTTTGTCTTCCATTATGCGCATTTACGAAACGTGATTTAGTACGCACCCACATCGGACTCCCCAACAGTGGTATCAGAGCCTAATCATACTTTGGCGTGATTGTAAATTATTTTACGATTAGTAATTAGTCATATAATTAATTTTAGAAATTTTCTTATTTTATTAAGAAATTCTAATTTGTTAGTAAATTTTAATTTTAGAAATTTTTTGAAATAATTTAAGAAATTAAATTTAAAAATATTCTATGTTAATTTAGGAAATTTTAATTTGGAAATATTCTGAATTTATTAAGAAAAATTTTATTTTTGAAAAGTTTCCTAATTAGTTAGGAAATTCTAATTTTAGAAAGTTTCTAAAATAATTTTTAAATATTTCAAATTTGAAAGATTTTGAATTAATTAAGAAATTCTAATTATATATTTCTTAATTAATTGAGAAATTTAAATTTAGGAAATTATTTCCTAATTAATTAAATTTTCTTGATTAAGAATTATTTCCTAAATAGAAATCTTGATTTATGAAAATCAAATTTTTAAGACATTTTTTCCAAAATAAAATTATGACAAATATTACATTGTTTATGTCATGTTCATGTCATATTGTATGTCATGTAGTTGCATTTATTATATCATAAATTTTGTCATGCGTGTGATATGTCATGTCATCATTTATGTCATGCATGTGATGTCATATAGATAGTACATTTGTATGATAACGATGAGACCTAAATCTCTTACGTCAAAAATTAAAGTCTACATCTTTCGTTAATATGGTAAGAACCAGAGTCTAATTTCTTATTTGGGTTGTTGAACTCACTTCAAGCTCGACCTAAAATTAGATATGTTTGAACGATTGAGATACGATTTCGCGACTAACGGGTCGGCTTTAACTTGAAGTAGTAGCTTGTTGGACTCACTACAAGGTTAATGCGGATAGAGGTGAAGTTGGGTGATATACATATGATGTATACTTGTTAATGAGTTAACAACCCGATATTTATGCGAATATCAATTAGTTGATAGCATAATGTGATAGTTATGTATAAGCGATACATAATTGATATATGTGATACCTACTACTATAGCTAAGAATGACTTATTGGACTCACTCCAAGATTGTTCTTATCTATGGTGGATATCAACCCACTTGGGGAAAACCAACGATCTCCTGAATTTAAAGTAAGGGCTCTTGAATTCGATGAATAATTGGGATTCTTGTATGAATGTAAATTGTTTATATTTACAAAAATTGTCTCTCATATGCTTTCTCATTTTTGTATTTCTAGGTTATTAGATTACACATGACGTCTTTGAATTTGCGCTCGATTTTGGACATGGACAAACTGACTGGGCCGAACTTCTTGGACTAGTATCAAAATTTGAGAATTATTCTCAAATCTGAAAAAGATAGCCTATGTCCTGGAAGAGCCTCTTCTCGAACCTCTTGCAGATGATGCTACTGATGACTAAAGGTTGGTTTATCAAAAGCACATGGCTGACTCGGATTTAGCGAGTTGCATCATACTAACCTCAATGTCACATGAATTGCAGAAACGACATGAGCATACTGATGCTCATACTATTGTTTTTCATCTGCATGAGTTGTTTGATGAGCAAGAGAGATTTGAACTGTTCGATATCTCTAGGCTCCTCTTTCACTCACGAATGCAAGAGGGTTCATATGCGGTATAACATGTGTTGAAGATGAACGACTACATTGAGTGACTTGGATCACTTGATTTTGTGATGGATCATGAATTAAATATTGATTTAATTCTATACAGTTTGCCTAAGAGTTATTCACAATTTGTGATGAACTAACGGATGAACCATATTGAGTTCTCAATTCTCGAGTTGAACAACATACTCAAAACTGTGGAGCCTTTTGTCGATAAAGATAAGAAGACTATGATGTTAATTGACTCTTCAAAGAAAGGTTCTAAGAGGAAGTTAAAATATCAAGTCAAAGCGAAGAAAAAGAAGGCCAAGACAGTAAATATGACACCAAAAGGCCTATGTCACCATTGTGGCAAGATGGGTCATTGGCAAAGAAATTGCAATATCTATCTTGAGTCCATGAAGAAGAAGATGACATCTAATGCCCCATCTACTTCATGTATCTTCGTTATTGAATATCATACTATTTCCTCTAATACCTGGATATTGGATATTGAGTGTGACTCACATATATGTAATGACATACAGGGGCTAAGGGATAGTAGAAGACTAGTCAAGGGATAATCAAATTTACGAGTTGGAAATGAAGCAAAGGTTGTAGTTGTTGCCATCGAAACTTATTTGTTAAAGCTTCCTAATGGACTAGTTTTTGAATTAGATAATTGTTATTTTGTTTCTACATTAATAAAGAACATTGTTTCTATTTCTAGAGCTGATCAACATGCTCAAGACTATAGAGTCATTTGTTAAGAAAGAATAGAAGGCAGTAATGTTGGTTGACTCCTCAAAGAAAGATTCTAGGAGGAAGTCAAAACATCAAGGCAAAGGGAATAAAAAGGCCAAGCTAGTAGAACCGGCTCCAAATGGCCCATGTCACCATTGTGGCAAGATGGGACACTAGCGAAGAAACTGCAAGATCTATCTTGAGTCCATGAAGAAGAAGACGACATCTGATGCCCCATCTGCTTCAGGTATCTTCATTATTGAATGTCATACTATTTGCTCTGACACTTGAATATTGGATACTAGGTGTGACTTACATATATGTAATGACATACAGGGACTAAGGAATAGTAGAAGACTGGTCAAGGAAGAATCAAATTTGTGAGTTAGCAATGGAGCAAAGGTTGCATCTATCGCCATCGAAACTTATTTGTTAAAGCTTCCTAGTGGACTAATTTTGGAATTGGATAATTGTTATTTTGGTTCTGCATTAATAAAGAACATTGTTGCTATTTTCTATTTAAATAGAAAAGGTTTCCATTTGATATTTGGTAATAATTGTTGTTACATAACTTTGAATGGCGTTCTTTATGGGACTGGAATATTATGCAATGACATCTATACGCTAGATATATTTAATGACGTATTCAATATCGAAATGAGCAATAAGCATGCTCGAATGGATGATCAATTAACCTCTTACTCATGTCATTGTCGCCTTGGCTATATAAGTTAAAAACACATATCCGAACTGCAAAAGGTTGGTTATTTGGAATCACTTGAATTGGATTCATTTGATACATGTGTCTCATGCTTAAAAGGCAAGATGACTAAGTTACCTTTTTCTGGAAAGGGTGAACTAGTGGGAGAGTTACTCGGACTCATACATACTGATATATGTGGATTGATGTCAACTCAAGCACCAGAAGGTTATAACTACTTCATTTCCTTTATCGATGATTACTCACGATTTGAGTATGTTTGTTTATTAAGATACAAATTTGGGCCTTTTGTTCAAAGAATTTAGATATAATGTAGAGAAACAACTTGGAAAAAGTATCAAAATACTTTGATCCAATCAAGGTGGTGATTACTTAAGTTAAGAGTTTCAGAATTATCCAGGGGATAATGGAATATTTGTCTCAATGGACTCTGTCTTATACGCCACAACACAATGGTGTATCAGAAAGGTGAAATCAAACCCTATTGGACATGGTTATGTCAATAATGAATCATGCAAGTCTTCCCAAATCCTATTGGGGTTACACACTAGAGACAGCTATTTACTTGCTAAACAGAGTCTCGACCAATGTAATCTCTACTACTCCATTTGAGAAGTGGACTGGTAAGAAACATCATCTATCTTACTTAAAGATATGGGGTTGTCCTGCTTATGTGAAGAGGACTGCATCAGACAAGATGGATGCTAAGTCTGATAAGTGTCTATTTGTTGGTTACCCTAAGAAAACTAGGGGTTACCATTTCTATCATTCCTTAGAACAAAAGGTATTTATTTCAAGGCATGCTGTGTTCCTAGAGAAAGAGTTTCTCTTACAGGAAACCAGTGAGTAAAGTTGAAGTTGAGGAAGTTTAAAATACTCCAATAGACACCTAGTCAAGAACCACAACCGATTACTCATGATGATGAGCTGTCGGCTAAACCTATGGAGACACAACCTCTTCGTAGATCTAGTAGAATATGTATTATTCTTAAGAGATATGGATTTCTCATATGTGAATTGGATGACGTATTGCTCATTGAGGATGAGGAACCTACTAATTATGAGAAAGTTCTGAAAAGTTCAGAAAGGGATAAGTGGCTAGCAGTCATGAAGTCAAAAATGGATTTCATGTATAAAAATCAAGTTTGGAACTTGGTAGACCCACTTGAAGGCATCACGCCTGTCAAGTGCAAGTTGATTTTCAAGAAGAAAACTGACATGGATAGTAATGTAATTACCTACAAAGCAAGATTAGTGGCGAAAGGCTATTGTCAAAGGCAAGGTGTTGACTATGACGAAACCTTCTCACTAGTAGTTATGCTTAAATCCATTCGGATACTCCTGACCATATCAGTTCATTATGATTATGAGATATGATAGATGGATGTGAAAACTTCTTTCCTCAACGAAAATCTATTTAAGGAAGTGCATATGATACAACTTGAGGGTTTCACATATGTTGATAAAAATCAAGTATGCAAGCTTCAGCAATCCATTTATGGATTGAAGCAAGCATCCAAGAGTTGGAATATCTATTTTGATAAGACACTCAAAGAGTTTAATTTCTCACAAAATCTTGATGAACCTTGTGTGTACAAGAAGGTTAGTGGGAGTGTGGTCGTAATTCAAGAAAAAATTTACACTCATGCGACATGGGATTCACCTTTTGAAGTCTATGTGACCACGCACTGAAGACGAGAGGATTTGCATGAGTAAGATACCTGATGCGTCAATAATAGAATCTATCATGTATGTTATGTTATGTACAAGGCCCGATGTATCATACGCTCTGAGTGTCATGAGAAAATACCAGTCAAATCCAAGAATGGATCATTGGGCGGCTGTCAAGGCAATCCTTAAGTACTTGAGAAGACTAAGGATCTATTCTTGGTATATGGAGATGGTGATATGATTACTCGCGGGTATACTGATGTCAACTTCCAGATAGACAAGGATGACTCCAAGTCTCAGTCTGGATACATATTCACGTTGGACGTAGGCGCAATAAGTTGGAAGAGTTCCAAGAAAGAGACTGTTGCGGATTCTACCAGTGAGGCGGAATACATTATAGCTTTGGAAGCAACAAAAGAAGCGATTTGGATCAAGAAGTTCATCTTTGAACCGGGAGTGGTTCTAACCATTGTTGAAGTATTACCAGTTTACTTCGACAACACTAAAGCCATTGCTCAGGCAAAGGAACCAAGGTTTCACCAACGATCCAAACATGTGCTTCGTCGCTATCATCTGATCAGAGAGATCATCAGTAGGAATGAAATACAAATTGAGAAGAATCCCACCAAAAGGAACCTAGTAGATCGTTTGACAAAGGCTCTATCACAAAGTAAGTTTGAGAGTCACATCTAGAACTATGATAATAGATACCATGGCGATTGACATTAGGCCAAGTGGGAGTATATTATATTTGAGAGGTGTCATAAAGCAATCACCTTATGAAATATACTATTTATTAGATAAATAAATAATTCACTATCTGATTGCATATTCTTTATGTGTATAATTAGATCTTAAACTCACTTACTGAATATCCATAATATAATTCATAGCATGAGAGAACTTGTGATTTGATCACAACTAGTGAGCATCTCTACATGTGTAATTATGAATGTATAGAAACATCCCTAGTCGATGTATTGATGGGTTCAGATATCATTGATTATGTGAGAATAGCACGTGTTATACTCCTTAGTTTATCCAAGCAACCACTCCTCACTGGTTGGTGACATTGTGATGTTGAGAGTTAAACGTGAATGCTAGTTAAAGGTAACTAGGTCATTGGAGTGACCTGATATGAGATTTCATATGGTTCTTTATATATTTGGATATATCAATGAAGATCTCATTGCAACTTAAGTCTAAGCCTCCTTCGACTTGAGGTATTTAAGTTATCTTAGTCATGGAGACTTATATTTTGACATCTTTAGCAAACATCTCCTTTGAGGTGTGGACCCAAGATGATTGGGTATAAGTTTGAAGAGCGCGAAGGTGTTCAAATATCCCACAAAGGATTCACTGCTCCTTATAAAAAGAGATGTATATCCTAAGACAACTTGTCAAAATTATTACTTGTAAGTCTTTGGCAAAGCAGAACACGTCAAGAGAATAGTCTTCTTGGACAATGTGTTTTAGTAATTCGAATCCGTAGGACATGGAACAACTACTTGGCCTAGGTGTGACATAGTCAGCCTAGTGGAGACTGACACATAGACCATCTCCTAAACCAAGTGGGTATAAGACGAGTGAAAGGAATGAGACACGACTCATTATAGCTACTGAAAGGTTCAGAAGTGATTCTAGAATCAACCGTTGACTTTCCAATCAATTGGGGGTCATGATGCTACTATGTGTCTCTCATGATCTATTCATAATTAATAGTTAATTACAAATGACCAACATAACCGGAAACCTATAAGGTCACATGCACTACAATTTATCCGAAAGACTTAAAATGAGTTTGAGAATTGGATTCTCAGATCGAGAGAGACAAAATTTGGTTGGACCAAACAAATGACAAATATGGAAAGTTATTTGTCGAAATGAAAGCATGGATGGGCCACGTCTTTTGAAGATGTGATTGACCCTCTTTGTTTTAATAATAAACCAAATTGGTTTAGTTTGATTATTGAACCAAGTGGTTTGTTTCTTTTTGAACCAAACCAAGAGCTTAGTGAGTTGTGTTTTGGTTAAGGCTTAATGGATTAGGCTTGGGCTTAGGAGATAACTTGCTCCCCAAGTCATTGATGATGTGTATAAATATACTCCTCCATAAGGAGATTTTATTATTGGAATTGGATAACCTAATTTGATTAGAATTTCCTCTCTTCTCTTTCTCTCCTCTCCTCTCCTCTTGTTGTGCCGCCGACCACCAAAGGAAAGAGTTCCTTGGTGCCACCATCCCAAGCACCACCAGCCGGTCTCCACCTCCGGTCGACCACCAGCCAGCAACCTCTAGCCGACCAGCAGGATGCCGGAGGACCCATCTCTAGCCGGCCACCGCCGCTCCAAAGGAGAAAGGAACCAGCGGACAAAATCTGTCCGCCAGCACCACCACCCTCTTTTCGGCCTCCTTTCGCTCAGTTTTAGCAAGAAAATGTTGCTACCGAATCCCCGACTCCTTGGGTACTTCATACCTCATCGGCAACGATTTACAAATGCTGGACAGCAACCTCCCCTTTTGGTTGTTCTCTCCGTTTGGTGTCATCTGGTTGCAGACGCCGCCGAGCACTAAACCTCATCTTCACACGCAAGGGTAGTACCTTTCATGAAGAAGGAACTCGTGATTTCCAAAGTCATCTTGAGGAGTTCTCGACGTGGATACGGATAGAGGCAAGACGCGACAGCGTTACTCTGTTGATGTTGTTTTCACTTCACGTGATCCGTTAGGCATAACTAGATAAAATTTAATTCCATAAAATTTTATTATACGTTCATGTATGCATGAGTTGTATCCTTATATGTGTGAAGTAATAATTATTTTATTATTACTATTCATGTCTTCCGCTGTGCATATTTACGAAATGTGTTTTAGCACGCACCACATCGAGTTACCCAATAGTATTTGGTGCTACACTAGATAGGCCAGTCATATTGAAGGAAAGCTTCCTTCCTATAAGCAACCTACAATCCTTTAAAAAAGTGAAACGGATCATGAAGAAATTCATCATTATAAAAGAAGCTAATTCATTCATTTAAAAGAAAAGCTATAATCCAAAGGATGTAATTGAGACTTCTATAGGCTTGCAAACCTTAGAGAACAAGTAAAAGAGTAAATCATCTTAACAAAAAATTACTCATGGCACTCTAATAATTATGCTACTTTAATGAAAATTGTCAAGTATCAAACCAGCTAAAATGTTCATGTTCCAAATCAAGCGACTTACATGCTTAAATTTTACATGATAACTCTTTTCAATGTTTGAGTATAGTAATGTAGCCCCCGCGGGTGTAGCCGAGTTGGCACTCGGGTAGGGCTTGCCACCAGAAAGGCATTGTTCGATTCCCAATAGGTGCAAATACTACTTCGGATTATCTCATGCCCCCGTCTAGGAAGATTGTTCGGCTAAGACTGAATAAGCCCTCATGATTTACCCCAATGTGTGGAGTCATCTTGGAGGGGCCTCTAAGGTAACAACTTTTCCTATTGCCACCAGAGTATAGTAATGTAGCCCCAGGCTATGGTGCACAGTTTGGTCCTCTAAATTGTTAATCAGATATCTAAGAGTCGAATCTCAACTGTGGCGCACTGTAGAGATTTTCCTCTTGTGGGACGACAACTTTAAGAATGCTGGCTGCTTGAATGAGCCTCCGTGAGCACTTTTCGATTTACCTAGGTGGTCAATGAGAAACTTTTGTGAGGTCGGGCCGGTCACCTTTAGAATTAGTCGATTCGAAGAGTTGGATATCTGGATTACCAATATAGTAATGTAGTTTGAGTGGGCTATACGGGTTGCTTTGGTTGACATGTGAAACTTTACAATTTGGGAGATCATAGAGTTGAGTGATCATAAGAGTCTAGTGCTTGAGGTTGAGAAGTCATCATTTTCATCCTACTCATTGCTATTAATTAACTCCGTAATAAATAGAGAAAAGGAAAATAAAATGCGAGATAAATTAATTATGGTAGATACCTAATCTAAAATTTAAAATTAAGTGTATCTAAAAATAAATTATTTTTTTTAAAAAAAAAGACAGGGGAGCTAATTTATGAGTATTGGAAAAAAAAGAAGGTACCATGGGAGTCAATAGACTAAATTAGTGTTAGGAACACTAAATACCTTTGATGGGAGTCAATAGAAAAATCCACCTAATAAGTTGTATAAAAGAGCCATTGAGGACTAAGAGTAGAGCAATGACTTATCATATTATGATGACACATGCATTGCGAATATGTACCACATGGCCTGACTTTACTGCTGAAATTTATTGGAGCATTAATAAAGTCGTCATCTTAGTAGCTCCTCTAGAATGACCTCACATTCTCTGAAAAGGGATAAATCATGGGAGCATTTGTCCTAGCGCATCAGCATTTTGCATGGGGAGGGGAACTTATGCTAAATTTCGCTCGAGGTGCGGATTGAGGATGGAAAAGAATACTTGAGGAAAAAAAATCAGTCAAACGAAGGAAGAGAAAAGAAAAGAAAATGATGAGGAGAGGAGAGAAAAGAATCTCACGGAAAGCCTGCGGAAAAAATGACGAAAAGAAAAAAATGACGAAGTAGTGCGAAGCGGGCAGTAACACAGGGCAACCCTAGGGGGGTAGCTCAAGGCAACCGTGAGCCGCGGCCATACTATTGTCGTCACCGCAAGTGCACAGTAATATCGTCAAGTAATAAAAAGATATCAATCCCACATGGATTGTGGACTAAGATATTAGTGATTTGGTGAAGGAAGTTAGCTAAACTAATCGAACTATGAGCTTGTGAACTTAAGAGAGAAAGGTGTGAGAGAGTGCTTAAGAGAGAGAGAGAGAGAGTTGTGAGGTCTACGTCCAAGTAATGTGTGAGGATTGGTTTGGGGAGTGATTTTAGGCTTTTGATTTCACTGTGATGTTAGATAATGTCCCTATAACATGATCATCTCCTAATTCTCAACATTACTCCTATGAACTAAAGTAAATTTTTATGTCAAAGTCTTTTAACTCTAGAAAGTGAAATATGTATCAGTGACCTCTGTCAGTAAGGGCACAAGTGTTCAGTTTAATGAGAATTCTTTGCCACTAAGGATCTCTCGATTATCCAGTCTAGTAGCAACCCTAACATAGAAGTAAAACCCTAGATCTACATGCATCATTCACATACACATTTCGCCAAACATGCATAATGCACAACACATATAGGATAAGAGATAACATCTCATAGAAATAGGAAATTGGTATATCCACAGTTCATACATCATCAATCACATCATAGTTACTCTATAACCCTAGAATACAAGAGATATACTCCATGAAAAGGGAAAGAAAACTCAAAGACATGAAGATAAACATTCAAATCGTATTCTAGAAGAAAGAAGGAAAGAATGTTTAGCTGGTGGTTGTCTTGGTCTTTGGGAATCCTCTCCTTCCTTTGATGATGATGGATCAGAGAAATCCGTCTCGAATCGCCTGAGAAATCTCTGGAAGATGAAGTGTGAAGGACCTAGGGTTCTCCCAAGAAGGGAAGAACCACCCCCCACCTTCACAAAGGGGCAAACCCCTTTTATATCGATGAGGCACGACCCAAGTCACTCCTGGCACACAGTCGTGTCTCTGAAACACAGTCATGTCTTGAGGTACTGATGGGTGGAGACACAGCCCAAGTTTGAGGAAGAGCTGCCAATGAGATACAGTCGTGTTTGGGAGACACGGTTGTGTGTGGGAGACACGGTCGTTCCTAAGCCTCCTTCATAGGTGTCACACGGCCATGTCTGGGAGACATGGCCATGCCTTGAGCTTGTACTACTCTTGAGGCACGCGCTGAATCTGGTCATACCTGGGAGGCACGACCATGATTTTTCCTGGCTTATTTGCTTCCTGCTCTGTTTTCTACTCTATTTTTCTACTTTGCTCTCCGGGGAAGTTCCATTTCGCTTCGAAACACATCCTGTAGATGAAAACACAAGAAGGGCATATCTTCGAATGATATGGAGTAAAAAGCATGATAACATAATAAAATGAGGTGCGATAGTGTAGATCATGTTAATGAAATATAAGAAGATATGTGTCAAACAATGCATAAAATGATATATAATCTATGCACATCACACCCCCAGACTTAAACTTTTGCTTTTCCTCAAGCAAAAACTTACAATCTAG
>JBBUKS010477059.1:0-37905 GCA_038050645.1 Hedychium gardnerianum
TTATTAAATTACTCTACTAATTTATTTGAAAAAAAAATTAATGAGAGATGACCAATTGAATTGAGAGTTGTAAACAAGCCAAGTTAGCAGAGATTTATAATGTTTAAATTTGTTTGATAAAATAATCGAGTCAAATTAAATTAATCTAAAATAAATTAAGTCATTGAAATAATTATTTAAATTTGATTTTTTTTTACAAGCTTAAGCTTTGTTCATTTATATGTTATTAAGCTTTCAATTTAAGCTTGTTTAAAATTTTTATACTTTTAAATTTATTTGATTGACCGTTGAATTTGATAATATAATTTTATTAATTTATTTTGAAAGTTTTTTATAAGAGTTTCGTTGATGAATATAATTTATAAATTTTATTCATAGATATTATTTATCTATTCACGAACAATTCATAATATCTATTCATGAATAATTAAACACATATGTGTTTAAATTTATACATTTAATTTAACGAATGATTCGAACTTATTTATTTAATTGACTTTCATATGTATTGAACTAAGTTACAATCCAACGTAACACCAAACTTACTATGCATGATAGATCAATTAAACATATTAAGTCGAGCTAATCAAACTAATTAGGTGAAACGATAAAGTATTCAAATAATTATTCATGGTCAATTTTTAACAGTGGTGCATTATGGTTACAGAGTGATTAGTCATTTTTATTTTTAATTTATTTTAATGATCCATTAATTTTTTTTTATAAAATTAAATTAATTATTTTTAAAATTAATTGATTCAAAGAATTGAATACAAATAAAAAAAATTGACTCAAACAAGTGAAAAAGTGTTGAGTGAATCATCCAGCGAATTATGATTTGTGGATTGGAAATTGATAAAAATAAATAAATAAAAAGCGTTCTCGCTATCTATATCTTTCAATAATCCCAATAAACAAAGAAATGAAATATATTTTTTTAATTTCATTTCATTTCCTTCTCTTCTAAATCAGGATCCATTTTAGTTTCACTTCATTTATACCAACCAAGTCGACAAAACCGTGCCAGAAAATTGCGGAAATGACCTTGAAGAGTAACATCAAAACGGGAATACATATTATTGTCCTCAGAAATAGTACCGTGATTATTAAAAAATATTAATTATTTAGATGAATTTTTATAAATATTTTTTTAATTTATTTAATGATCAATAAAAATTATTATAAAATTAAATTAATTATTTTTAAGATTAATCGATTATGAATATTTGAATTTAAAAAAAAACGGAAATACTGACTCCAAGAATACTCTGAGCACCATTCATAATGTGCTACCAAACGCAGGGTCAGGTGATGCCCCCCAAAATAAATTTGTGGAAAAATATATATGTTGACTCCAAACGGTTTGACTTTCAAAGAATATGATATTATTATTATTTGAATCTTCATTGACTTATTCTATGTTGCGAATATGCAATGCAAAAGTAAGATATAATTGGATTTTGGAAAAGGGTTGAAGGAGACGAAGGAAAAAACCAAGAAGATCTGCACTTGCAAGATAGATCTTAGAACCAACCAAAGCGGTATTTCGCAAATCACTTCTTTGTTTTTTTTTTTTCGAATCCATTAATTTTAAAAATAATCGATTCAATTTTATAAAAAAATTTTAAATAAGAATAAATCTAAAAATATAAATGATGAACAATCAAATAGTCTAATATTTCATATTTTTTATTCGGGAAAAAATATCCTATCGTGCACCATAATTAGAAATGAAACCATAGATACTTGGCACAAACAACTTCTTTGTTCCAACAATTTGAAGTCCTTCCATGTTTTCCTTTTATAAATTAGGTTACATAATGATTTTAATTAAAGTCTAATTTTAAAAGTTAACACCTTTGGGCCTTATAAGGATTTAAAATTAAGAAAGTTAATGTGAAAAAAATTAAAGGGAGCCCATGATTGTAATGGTGTGATTGGTGTCTAGCCCAAATTCAAATTAAGTATTTTTAATTAAAAGAATTTAATGACTTTGTAGGTTCATTTTTAAAAAAAAAAATCAACACATACATACACTTATGTGGAGTATTTTTAGTATTAACTAATTAGTTAGAATCATACCTGATCAATTAGAGTCATTTATTGTTGACTAATTAACGAATTAATTAGTCAATTGGTGTTATTGATGATTTTTTAAAAAAATCAAATGGATCATTATTATCAAAATTAGTTGGATATAAAAAAGCTGAGATTATCATATTTTTTTCTGATAAAATACTAAAAAAAAGATTATATACGTGTGTTTGGCAGCATGAATTACATTTTGCTAAAATACTCTTTTAATAAAAAAAAACAAACAATAAAATAAAGTCATCCTCCATATTTAACTCAGTTTACAGCTCCTTTAGGCTTTCACTACCGCAATCAATGCGACGGCGAACAACTCTCCTATAGATCGGAATTTGTGGCGACCAAGGAAAGAGGGCTTTCTGCTGTTCAAGCGCTTCGTTGCTTCCCTCATGGCGAAACCTCAGCTGTCGCCGTCGTCGTCTCCATCGCCCTCCCGCTCGCCGTCCGTTGGCTTGCGCCGGATGGACGAGCTGGAGAAGGTCTTCGCTCGCTTCGACGCCGACGCCGACGGCCGGATCTCCGCCTCGGAGCTCGCCGCGGTACTTCGCGCCCTCGGCTCCGATCCCTCCCCCGAGGAGATCCGTGGCATGATTGCTGAGATGGACGCGGACCGTGATGGGTTCGTCGATTTCCAGGAGTTCGCCGCCTTCCACCTCGACGTCTCCCGCGGCTCCGCGGAGGCGGAGCTCAGGGACGCCTTCCGGATGTACGATCTCGACAATGACGGGCGTATCTCTGTGGAGGAACTCCACCGCGTCTTGAGGAGCCTGGGAGAGAAGTGCTCAGTGGCGGACTGCACGCGGATGATCCGATCCGTCGACTCGGACGGCGACGGAAGCGTCAATTTCGACGAGTTTAGAAAGATGATGGGCGGCGGCGGCCGCTGCGATGGAGAGGGAAAGCCCACTCGAGCACAAGACGATCGGTCGACAAGAGATTAGGTAACAGATCTCTGATAACATTGCTATAACTTATTAACTTCTATGCAAGAACTAAGCTTCTATTATTGCTGTTTCAGAAACATGACTAATTTCTCTAATCAATTTGAAAAATTCAAGGTTTCCTCCGTGAATGTTAGATTTGTTCTCTATCTGAACCTGAACTGAACTTCAAGTGTTTGTTAAATTATTCGACAATGGATTCTCTTCAGTTTCCTTTTCACCTCTGAAAATGTGTTTGCTAAATTTCTAGTTTCCTGTGATCATTCCTTCCTGGAAGCCGATCTGAAGCTGTTACTCAGCTTTCCCTTTTTCCTTATATTGAAACATAAACATGTTATATGACATTGGAATTGTAGTTTTAATATCCTACCGAACTGTTGTGTTGGTTAGACAACGAGTTATATATTGAAATCTCAAAATCGTGATAGTGTGAAATTGGGAATGCAGATTGATAGAAATGATCAAAAAGGAATATATTTAATCCATTAGTTCATCAAAAAATCTACTACTCCCAGACTGCATCATTGAAAAACTAATACACTTATCTCCTTTAATTCTATCCTTCTTGGTGTTCCCTCCCATGACTGTTTGTGCTAGACGGAGTATACGAAGAAGAAGTCCTATAGAAACCTCTCAAATATTCACTAATGGTTATCCAGGGGCTTCTCAATCTCAACTGATGCAAGTTCCAGCTACCATCTGCTCGACACTGCTTCTTGGTCCTTATCCACTCATGAAACACACATAACTTCATTAGCGAACAATTAGCCACCAAATTAAAGTTAGAACAAGATATTAATCCTAATTTTTAGCGATGATCACCAGTAGAGAACTACCCTGAGGGATTAGGCTTTTCTTAGGGGTCCACTTACTAATAGATTTCCTCCCCAAGCACAATTCGTTGTCATACTAAGGACTAGATTTTTTTTATCATATTGGGTCCCATCCACCATGAATATAGAATTCACAATGCATTGAAAAGAAATGAAATTGAAAGGGACTTGACATCATTCCAACCAGAAATTCCTAGAAAGTGAGCATGAACCAGAGTACTAAATAAATGATTACCTACTTCATGAGCCCAAGAGGGTTGCAGCCAATAAAAATCTCGTAGGAAAATGAAGCAGAAGTAGATAACCTAACTTGGTTCTTGAGGGTAAATGCAATTTCACACATAGAGGGAAACCACCTAGATTGTATCATTGAAAAATGAATAAAGTTTTCTCCTTTAGTTCTCTCTTGGTGTTTCCTTTCTTTTGTCATTGCTTCCCACTGTTTGTTGTTACTTCCCACCTTTGTTGTTTTTTGATTGCCTTCTTCTCTTTGCTGCTGAAGATGCCTACTGCCAAAATTGCCAAATGTCGACTTCCCTTGCAGATCTGTCCCATGTCGGTCCTTGAGGTGAAATTGAAGGCTCCTGCACCCCCTCTTCTCCAAACCGAATAGCCTGTGGAATCAATCCTATGCACACACCCATAACTAACATAGATCAACTAGACTAAGGGCCTGTTTGTTTGGATGAATAAGGTGTATGATGGATATATGGGTTGACTGCTGAACTCATATCAGCCATTCGGTTGTTTGGTTGGAAGGATGAATTGATGAGAATGGATAAGTGGAAGGTAAAATATTCCAATTTATCCTTGTTTATGGTTCAGTCAGATCTGGTGAAGGAAGGATGGATGCTCGTAATTGGATTATCGCCCTTTTGTCCCTCATATAATTTCTGCATCCTATGTAAAACCTCTCTCACTGAGCTCTCTCCCAGCCTCCTGGCCTCCCGACATTGCAGAGACTCATATTTGATCAATGCTCCAGTCTCGTAACCTCTCACTGCAGTTTTGTAACCTCGCTCACTGTAGTATTGATGAGTTACTTTATTCTACCTTGTTTACTGTATCATTATTTTTTTAAAATTTATAATCTATTAGGTGCATTAATTTTCAAATTATTTTCAAGATTGAGGAAGCATGATATATAAGGGATAATCAAATTATTAAATTGTGACAATGTATATGCATGTCATAGTTCATGGGCACATCATTGATCTAAACCAATGAGCACAAAACAAATGCTCGATATGAATTGTCAAATAGAATAATGACATGAAGATTGCCATAATCTTTATAAAATGAGTTTAATTTTTGCTCACCTTTGTTCATTATTGAGAAGCTACCAACCTCATCTTCTAGATTCTTGTTAACATGGTGTCCCTATTAGACAATTGCTCCATTTCTTTTACCAATCAATGAAGACTATTAATTATCACTTTCATGAAGTTCTAGAGGCTATTAGTATTACGCATTGTTAGCTTTTTAAAGCAGTCTGATGAGGCAAAAGTACCACCAGAGATTCACACTATTAGCAGGTTCTAATTATGGTTTTAAGGTAAATTATTTTTTTATAGTGAGACATTAGTAATTTTTTTAAAAAATTAAAGAAGTTGTAGAGTTAGAGGACCAAATAAGGATGCACCAAGCTTTAGAACATGCTAGTTTGATTTGAGCTTTACATACATTCTTGTAGGGAAACAACCTTATATTTTAGTATTATGCAAGAATCCCTAGGGAGAGGAGATAAATTGGTAATGTTTGATGTAATTTTTCAAGATCTAAATTTCAAAACATTTGAATTGTTTTGTCAATGTTCTTACGTCTTCCCTTGTATATTTCCCTTAGCACTAGCAAGTCTTTTTCTAGGTGGAGGCATCTCAAATATGAAATACAGAATGACTTCTTATATAGTACTTTATTGATCAGTGTATTTGACAAACCAAACATGGAGCACCTTGTGGTAGTTTATGTTCTCGTCCACCTAGAAATGACTCTTGTTAACTTTGGCCACTTAAGCCCCAATGTTTCTAACTTGGACTTCATCTATGAGTACCTTCTTTGGATTCTCTCCGACAATCATTGTAGCTATCTTTCATAGTGCATCGACTTTCATGTTATTGGTGAAAAGTTGAATAAGTTCTTTCAAAGCTTGTACCTTTTCCAAGTAGGCAACTATTGTGTCCTCCTTGGTATCTTAAAGACCTGATTCACCATCATTTGCGAGTCACTGAAGACTTGGATTAGCTTAAACTTTATCCCTGCTCAGAATAACTGCCAAATGAAATCTTAGAGACTTTTCAATTGAGTACTCCAATCTAAGTAGCACCAGTTTTGGGCCCCCCATCTTCGTCATTGAAGAATTGCCCACATACATAACCCAAGTCCGGCATTACTTGGAACTCCTTTAGTCATTTTGGCACTGAAATAAGCTAGTATCTGCCATTTGGTGGTAGGCTTTCTTTGGAACAGCAGATTGAACTTCAATGGCCCAGCACAACATCTGCCCTGCAACTTGGCAAGCATTGTCCTTTAGTGGTAGACTTAGCTCAATGACCCAACACAACATCCGTTTTTTCGCCACATCATGTTTAAGTAATATATATGCTGAAGTGAACAGCTTGAGAGTGCTTTGTTTGCACCACTCTGAAAAATATCCTCTAAGCTTCAAAGGATGCCGCATTGGCCAATTTTCTTAGGATACTTGGTGACACCCGTTTATCTTTTTCAGAGACTGAGGGCAAATATTGTATTGTTAATTTTCCTGTCATAACATACTTTATTGTTTAAAAAATTAATATGAAATTGTAAATCCTATAATAACTATTAATATTTTAGAGTAATTCTAGGTGCTAGTGTTGAAATTATCTCAATCATGTTGTAGGCAGCATATCTATACTCCTATTTGGGGCATATTTAAATCATAACCATTACACCTAAAGCTATAGCATCAGCTACACGTCATTCACTATGATTTCATATTATATTCTAACATATACTATTTTTTTTTCTTTTTTTTTTCTTTTATAAAAAAATATAGCTTTTGAACCATGTAATTCTTAAACTATAAATTTAAATATTCTATTCATTATTATTATTATTTCCGAAAATATTTATTTGCAAATCAATGTGATTGAACTCAAGTTCGAGCTCAAGCATGGTTCGCATGTCGGCCGAGATGGCTGGATTTGTACCAGGCCTAGCACGCACCAAGCACGTGCTGAACTTGAGCCCGACCCGATTGGAACTGAGCTGTGTTAAAAGCCCGATTGGATAAAAATGTGAACCATGTGACAGGTTGTGGACAGTGCGACCCCAACTTCCATCAAAAATATCGAGTGGCGGATTGGCTGTAAACGTCTCCCCTGTCTCAATCGAACAGCAATAAGCCACGCGATTCCACTACCACCGCCGAGAAATACCAATTTAGAACTTCGGCAACAACTTCCTAAAGCATTTTGACTATTTGAAATTTGAGTTGATGATTAATAAATCATAATTTTTTTTCAAAAAACAAAAACCAAAACAAAACCAAAACAAAGATAGAACCCGAAATTCTGTAGTAAGTGTAGGCAAACAAATTTGAACACCAAGTTTACGAAAGGGGAAGATCCAACAGGACTAATGACAATGCTTGCAGGCAATTTTCACTATTATGGCAGATCAAATTCGGTGGAATCTCCAAAAGAAAAAGGAAAAGGATTACGAATTATGAAAATCTAGCTTCTTTGGATGTTTCGATTCAATCGTAACAAGGCAATAACAACAGCAGAAGAGTAGATAAAGATGACTTACTTGCTGGTTGTGTTGTTGGCGAACACTGTTGAACGTTGAAGCGGTGGGTGGAGAAGATGAATCAATGGCGACGGAGGAGAAGGTATGTCGCCGGTGTCCGTGCAACGGTGCAAGCGCTTCTATTCGGGAACCTTGTAGGAGTCGACCGTGATCTCCGAAAGCCATGAACCAGGAAACAGCATCTGGATTCATACCAAGATTATTTTCAACTATCAATGGCGATTATATTTGGAGGAAAAAAATTGATGCAAACGAGGCATGGACTCACATCGAGTTGCTTCTGGATGAGACGGGGCCGCTTTCGAGGCCGGCGGCGTGCCCTGTGACCGGTGACGGCGTAGATGTCCTCGTCGATCTCCTCCCTGGAAAGGGTGACGGAGAAATTAGGGCGTTCGCTCCGCTCCATGATTTCTGACGTCAGCAGCCGACCCGATCTTTTCTCGCCCGCGACGGGCGGCGACGCACTCTCTGGCCGCTCGAACGCCGCCTGAACCCTAGCCCCCCTTCGCCTCGTCCGCAGTTTCCACGGCCATGCCGCGGCGGATGACGACGGCTCCGTTTCGGGATCTTCCGCCGGCACGGCTTCCATGATGTGGTCATCGCCCTTGGAAGGCGGCGGCAGCGGCGATCGATGAACTATCAGATTGATTCGATCCGCCGCTTCCCGGAGGTGAACCAAGAGTTTCTCCCTCACTTCCTCCACCGCGCTTCTGTCGCCGCTTCTTCCTGCCTCCAGATCACGCGACGATCGTCGTCCGCCCTCGCCATCGTCGCCGCCGCCGCCGGCTCCCTCGCCCACGCTTACGCAGCGTAGCACTCGCTTGTTCCCCCACGTCTTCGTGATCGGGAGCGAGAAGTTGCGGAACGTATTCCCCTGCGCCGCCTGCCCAAGAGGCTCCGGCGGAAGCGCCGGCGCTGCAGCCGAAGGCCGGCGCTCCGTCTCTGCGGAAAACATCGGTCGGCAGCTTTCAACAGCAGACGGTGACCCGATCCAGCTATCGAGCTCGAGGAGGCAAAATAGCTCAAATAGTATTCCAACGCGAGTGGGGAAACCCGCGGTAGGTGGAAGAGGACAGGTGACGGCAATTCTCTCGCTATCCTCAATTTTTGAAAGGGCAGCGTGGTCCACGTCCTGCATCACGTGAGCGTTCGCCGGGAATCGGAAGGAGTAAGGGATAAGTGGCAAAAGTTGATGTGTTCGTTCATCGTTCTCATCAATTTGTTTTGGATCAATGAGAACAAAATAAATTACGAGGATAAGAAAGATAAATAAATTTGAGAATGAATTACATGAAATATAAGGATTTACATCCGATCATCAGTTCTAAAATTCGATTCTTTCTTAAACTCAAATGATAAATCTCTATGCGTTTATATGTACTTATTAGTAGGAGTAAGGGACAAAAGATTAGGAAAGGCGGGAACACGTGCGAAGCACGGGCGAAAACTCCATCAAATTCGGGTCACCGGGCTTAATTGGGCCGATTAATGTTGTGTGGTTTAATTTGATTTGATATTAAGCTTTTCGTAATGGTGAAGCGTTTACTGAAATATACATTTAATCCTCAAGTTCGCTATAATTTATATCCCATGCAGGGATGACAAATACTTTAGAAAATATAAAATATAATAGGAATGGTGTATATATACAATAGAAAGAGAGGAAAAAATGCTAGAGAAATATTAGAAAATAAGATCAAATTATTATATAATTATTCATATAGGAAGATGAAATGGTTAGAGAATAGGCAGTGAAGGCACGAATTAATAATTATGAACAATAAAACAAATATAAATATCATAACTTAATGCTGACATTAAATATTAATTAACTATAAAGTCCATATCAATAAGCAATATCAATAAAAATATAACACTTGAATTAACATAATACTAGTTATTTATAATTTGCTGAGAAAAAAAAAATCGAATACTTAACTTTCAAAAGAAATAGCTCCTTCAACTAATCTAAGGTAACGCCGCAAGTCAATACGGTGTTGGAAATAACAAGTGGACTACTAACATTTGAAGCGTGGAAAAGGAGGGAAATAATTGCTACCTTAGGATTAAGCTTGTAGTTATAGGATCATTCACAGTCTGAGTTAATTCTCAAGCTCAACCAGTCAATAATATCTTGAATAATGTCATCTCTTTCGGGTTCAAAAAGAAGATCATGTGATAAGTCCTTGTATATTTTGAGTGTTTTATCGGAGGACGATGCTTCTTCATAGAGCCTTTCTGTGGCTTCTGGGGTGGTTAGAGTATCTGCTGATCCAATAAGGGCCAGGAAGGGCACCGAAACTCTCCGCAGATTCTTATACAAGAATGACGATATCCTCAATATCTCGTAACCCGTTCTGACTCTGATAGGCCCAGTAAAAACAAGTGGATCGGTGTATTTGTCCCTTAAAGCCACAGGATCACGCGAGACGGGTGAGTCACTCTTGTATGCTGCTCTGAATTGGTATTCAGGAAGTAAGAGGGATAAAATTGGTGCAATGACCTGATAACAAAAATATGTTGTAGTCACAAATCAACTAGGTAAGTTGATAGAAATTCATTTTGAAACATACATAACTGTACTACTATTTTTCAGTACAATAGCTATCTTATCAACGCTTAATAATCTCATAAAATCTCAGTTATCCAGTGAACAATTTTCAGAAGTAAGTTAACTTCTAGGTGTGTGGATGATATTGGGTATTTAGCAACTTTGTTAACTTCACTCTATGCCACTGTCAAGAGAGAAACAATACTTACTGGGATCAGTGGATGAGATGGTCGAACATGAATAGCCGGAGATGTTAATATGAGACCTTGTATAAGAACCTTTATCTTCGGGTCCAATGAAGCCTTGAACGTTTCAAGCACATGCAAAGTTTGCAGGATAAAATTGGTCTGAATCTGATGTAAAAGGATGGATGGTGTCTTTTTACAATGAAATCAATGTACCTTGAGAGCTATGGCTGCGCCCGTGGAATGACCGAAGACAAAGCATGGAAGTCCTTGATTCTGGCTAATTACCTTCTCCAGAAAGTTTTTCTGTATAAGAACCATCATCAACTATATTAAAACAGGGTATAACAGTTAGAATATGTTCAAATGGCATGATAAATTAAGCAAACATACTAGATCATCAACGGCGTGATCAAGGGAATGGACATACCCATGCAAGCCATCACTTCCGCCATGACCTGAAAACAGAAAAGCTTTGACTTGTAAGAGAGGATTTTGTAACTAGTATACTAATGTTTCCAAAAAGGTTAATCATCACGATCACATCTCCTTTCCTTTATCAATTTCCATTTTCACTTTTTCCCATTTTCATCCCACTTCAACTATGGCTAGTTTTCATTATTAACTAACTTCTTGAAATGAACTTTAAATGTTCACTTTGTAATAATCGCAACTTGTTTTTGGTTGGAAGGTGGAAACCTGTCACTTTCCAATTTATCAAAATATAAAACTAAGATAAAAATGTGAAGAGAAGGAGAGCACAAGGTTTAACTTCTAATAACTGTCTTAATGTCTCTTGATACAAAACTAAGTTCTAAAATTAATGCCTGTGTTCTGGACATTGAAAGCAAGCCGACACCTGGAAAGGGGAAAGATGACCCTGAACAGGGAAGGCTCATATAGACTAAAGGCTGAAATGTGCTCAGGAATGTTCAACCTTGTTTCACGACCTTGATATGTAGAGTATTTAAGAAGGTTCTCTGTTTGACATTTTACAATAGCAATCTTTTTTTGTTTGTTTCTTTCTCTTGATCTAAGAGTTTTACTAATGTTTGAGTAATTGAAACTTAGTTTTGAAATTGCCTCATTTAAGTATCAACTATTACCAGTCTGGTGATGCTTTCTTGATATCTGGATAGTTCAACCAAACTGTGGCATTCGATCCAATGAATCAGGGTGGAAGTGGATCTGATATACATGGGCTGAACAACAGTCATTCAATCCGATGAACTGGGATAGAAGAGAACCTGATGCACAACAGCCAAACCCCATGGCATTCAATTCAACAAACCAAGATGGAGGTGGATCTGATACACATCAATCGAACTGCATGGCATTCAATCCAACAGACCAAGATGGAAGTGAACATCCTACACATCAACCAAAGTTCAAAAGATGCACCTACTTGAATATGCTTAAGCCCTCGAATTGTGTACAGCTGAAGACCAAAAAGACGCCTAAATGAATAGATATAAATCCCCATACTATGTGAAGGAAAAGTTCAATGAGACAAAAAGTTAATAGGCTTACCCTTCAGCTATGTGAAGCCGAAGTCCAAAGACACACCTTGGCAAAAGCCCTCAAGATGTGTGAAGCCTAAGTCCAAAGAAACACCTAACTAAATAGGCATAAGTGTTAATACTATGTGAAACTGAAATCCAAAAGGCACCTAACTGAAGAGGCATAACTCCTTGGTTTGTGTAAAGCCACAGTTATGAAGATGCCCTTAAGTGAATAAGCATGGGACTTCTGACTGTGAAACTGAAGTCCAAAGAGACGCCCAAGTGAATATGCATAAACCCTCAAATTTTATAATCCCTAATTGCATGAACCTCATACTAGGTGAAAACGAAATTCTATTGAATGTCGATTTGAAGCAGAAACTAGGCTATGGAAGAATCCAAAAGAATCAAAGAGCTGCATTTTGGGGTTCAAACAAATGCTACCAACAAAGAATTAATTGTTAACAAAAAAGGGTTGTTACAATAGTCAAAACAAAAGACAAGTTTGAAAAAGAGAACTTAACTAGGGGTCTGTTTCCTAGACGCTTTTCCCCTTCTTCTTAGCTTGAGACTAGAAACCTAGCTTTGGCTTTCCCTATAATATCTTGGTTGCCAATGAAGTATATTGATGTGCCTTGTGCAGGCTTGTCCTCCAAAGTCCTTTTGTACACTAAGGGCATGGTGGTCTCTAAGATGGGATGAATTTGTATAGCCCAATGTTAGCCACTAAGGTACTTTGAGTTGGAAGGAATCACTGGCTAACTTAGAGTAATCTAGCTGTGAAGTTACCAGCCCCGAATGCTCCTCTTTTGAGCTCTGGCTCCCTTTATTTCAAAGATTCCCTCTCGACCTCAAAGTGTTTGTCCATGACATGCTTCTTTCTTTTCTTCAAGGCAATTTTGAATCTTCATTTTCTTCTACTGACTCTTAGCTTCTTTTCAAATCCCCCATCACTCCTACCCATAACTTGGATGGCTTAGCTTTTTAACTACTCCATATTTGTGTCATCTTTATCTGGGATTCATCATATTCTTTATTAATCACCATTGAATCTCCAATACCTCAATCATTTCTACCCTTAATCAAACAACTTTTTCATATGCTAAGGAGATACTGAGGATTATCTTCTTCTCACCTTTCCCATTCAAATAATATCTTCTTAGGGTTCTCTAGCACATCCAGAATCTCTCTTGTCTTCCCTTCCCAACTCCATGCTTGGTTCTTTTCCATAGGCAATGCCAAGTCTACAATGATGATTTTCTTATACATAATAAAACTCTTCTAATTATATTGATCTAGTCAGACTTTATTTCAATTTTGTAGTGATATGCGTTCAAGAAGATAAAATTCAGTCAAGATTGATTGGAGCTAATTGAATTCATCTGAGTTGAACAGAGTCCGACTTGAAATGGTTTCAGTTTGAAGTGGTTTGAGCTTTGGTAGAGTTCACCAAAGTTGAGAGGCAACTCAACCAAGATGAAGGAATTGATTTGAAGTGGACTCTAACTTGCCTGAGCTAAATGCTATTTGATCACTTGAATGGAGATGATTAAGGTAGGGTTGGATGACCTAACGTGGAGCACTTGATCTAGCTTGGTGTGAAATGAGAATAAGAAGCACAGTAAGGCTCCTCTCTTGTACCGTCCTAATTGCTAGGAGTTGCTAAAGCGATCAACATTTGGAAAATCTATGGAAAGTTTAGAGGAGGTTATGTAGAGGCTTTGAAAAGGCACTGAAAAAGATGTCCTTACAATAATATGACGACTCTCCTTTCATAGGCCTTTAGAGGTGAACACCCTCCAATTTCTTTCTATCATGTCTCATCTCTTGGTTGGCTCTGCTCAGCTGCCATGAAAACCCATCTGACACTCACATTATAACTATCTAAATCTTACATGTGAGAACCATGCAACATTGTTTAGGTTTCTAGAATGTTCCACCCATATTAATCATCATTGCTAAATCTTCTAGTGCTTGACTTCTTATGTGCCATGTATAATTGTAGCCAAATTTGTAATTTATCCATGACAACCAACAGCTATATATGTATTTTTCATCTCAGCATCATCAATTAAAGTATCTTATCTTTTGAGAATAATTAGCTTAGCCTTGTAAATTGATCTAATTAGCTTAACCATTCTAAAAATAAATTCATATGTGTAGCAATTTACAAAATTAATAACCGATACATTATAATTGATTGTTGGTTTAAAACTCACCAATCCAATCCACACCATAAACTTTGAATGAGCTGTCATTTAGACGCTTTGCGAAATGGTTATATCTTCCACTGCCAAAATAAATATAACAAACTGTATTTGAGAAAAACAGAAACCATAGGCACGGTATCTCTAGTTGCAACATTAAAAAAAAAAGAAAAAAAAAAGAGGAGCTTTTACTTGCATACCTATGCTCATTCAAACCATGTAAAATAACAACTAGTCCCCTGCAAACAATAGAAGCAGTATTAATTATAGATAAAAGAATAATTCATGAAAGAGAGCAAGTATATTCGAGGTACTATAGACGAGATATAATGTGACAATAATCAATTAGTGCTACTCATGATAAATCTGCACATGAGTGGAAAAGGGCTACAGATTTTGATTATTGGCAATCAAGATACTAAGACTTACAATTAATATAAAACCTTTACAAAATAAGGTTGAATGAACACAGCAACACTACTAGAGGATAATGACAAGGACACAAATGTTCAGTAGCACACAAAGAAGATTACAAGGAGCATCACAAACAAACACATCTCTATAGACTTTTCTAGTCCTCACTCCCGTTCTCAATTAGCTCCTCAAGCAACCACTTTTTTCAACAACAAATCCCCTTCAATTAGCACCAACAAATACTAATACTCAGCCTCTTTGGACATACAAATGTTTTCCCTTGCTATGATCTACTTTGCACATCATTTCCCTAAAAATCATCATAGCTTTTTTATACAACACTCCCCCCCCACAAATTATGATCAAACAATGATTTAGGATTAAGTCTAACTCAAAGCATAAAACTTATTTCACAAATACACTTTTCTAAGTTCACAAGCATCTTCCAAATATTTTACATATGCCCCTAGAGTTAACAAATACCGCAGGCTTCTCAATTAGTTTTTTCAACCTCACAATTACTTCCTTTGGCTTTATAAAGTTTACTATCAACTCAAAATGCACGAAAATATTTCATTAAACTAGTGGGTGAATTCCAGTGAAAAAAGACAACATCTATGATGCTCTCTGCCACCAACAAAGGAAGACCAAACTTTGAGCAGATAGTTAAGAAGATGCTTGTCTTCTCAGATAGAAAAACTGCAGGCACTGTAAATAAATAGAGTAGAATAATATTTTCAGGTTGAAAACAATTTAAGATGAACTAGCAACTAGCATAGTTTTATTTTTCTCAACGAGAAATATAATGAACAGTAGGGAAAAGGCCTTTTACCGGGATTGAGGGAAGAGAGGCGTCCAACATTGTGTGAACAACTCATCCTCTCTTGCCGTCTGAATCACCGCAAACTCCCTCACGCTACTCGCCATCTCAACCTGTGTGGCCGCCTCCTCTGCCATCTTGATAGCTAGGGCCTTCCTCGCTGTCACCATCTCCAAGTCCTTTTTCCTTGGTTGCGCAACCACTTCCTCCGCCGTCTCCTGGACCGCGCGTTGCAGTCCTTTAAGGAGCACCACGGTGCCTCGCACCGCGACCAGAGTTGCGACCACTAAGAAGCGACATCCCGCACCAAGCAGGAGAAACGTTCGCGCCAGCGCCGTGCTATTCTTCCCGGAGAGATCAATCCCCGAGGGCACCTTCCTCCGCTCCCCATCTGCCGGCACGTGCGCCGTACCCCGGAAGGGGATCAGCAGAAGAAGACGAAACGCGTCGAGGATCAGGAGACCGCCCTTGAACGCGAAGAACGTGAGAAGGGCGGCGAGGCCGCCTCGCGCACCCCGCGTCGGCGCCAGCGAAAGCGAGGGCGCCGCGAATCGCGCCTTCTCCGGCATCGAGGGCCTCTCATCCTCGTCCGCCGCCCGGGATCCGTCTTTCCGAGCTCCGACGCGAGCTATTTCCACCGATCCAGAGCGAGAAAAAGATCGCGATCTTCCTCGAACAGATCTTCGCTTCTGCGTTCCAAACGAGATCGCATGGTTGCGGTGATTAATCGACAACCTTCCGATCGAATGGGATTGGGAGCGCACAAGAGAGGGCGAGATGGTTGGGTTGGTAGAGAGTTTATATTTCAGCATTTTGATTGATGGAAGGTCCTGGTAGAAGACGAGGATGAAGGCTAGTCATTCTTCCGGTGATTAGGCCCATCATCAATTTTAGGCCAGCGGCCACACCAAAGAAATGCGAAACGGACGTACAAATGAGCCACGTGTCAAATCAGTTTTTATAAAATGAGCACGGCTAATTATCATTTTTATAAAAAAAAAATCTTACTATAAAAAAATTAAAATAGCACCTATTATATTTTTATCTTAAAAATATTCTTATTTTAATAAAATTAAAATTACTGTATACCATCATATAAAACATACTCTCCACGGTCTTAATTAAAATTATTCAAAATTTATCAAAATCATTTTAATATGATAAAAAATACTTTAAAATTATTATGATAGCTACTATATTAAAATAATTTTAAAATGATTTAGCTAAAATTAAAATGATTTAAATCAAACTGTAAAAAATATTTTAATAAAAAAGTGTTTTCTATATAATAATTTTAACGATAATTTCTTGAAAAATATATTCAATATTTAAGATTATCAAACAAGTGTATCTAATATTGAGATTATCTAAGTCCCCACGGGATGAGCTGTTGGCTAGTACATAAGGTATTGTCATAATGAGATCTGGGGGTCAAATCCTGGCTAGTAGCCAGGTTCCTGCCCTCCCTTAGGTACTAGTTACTGTTCGGGCTAGCTAGACTAGCCTCCGTGATTTATCTCATCTGTGTTGATCCTGGAACGACTTTTGTCACAATGAGATTATCTAAAAAGTATATATTTTTTCCGTTTTACTGACAATTTTTTTTTCCTTCAATAATTTTTCCTTTTTCTATTAAATTAAATTATTTTTTTTATTTCTATCTCCTTAACTAACATTATGATACTGATTTTAAAAATTAATATTATGAATTAATTACACCAGTAGTTTGAACCATTATAATATTAATTTTTGAAAACCAACATTACGACGATGCTGATTTTTTGGTGTGTTAAGTTATAGTGTTGATTTTTTTAAAAATAATAAAGAAGAGCATATTTTGACTCCAGAACATTGAAGAAATTTATAAAAATTAGAATTAGTTCAATCAAAATTCTCTAGATCCATCAATAAATTCTGACTAAAACTCATTGATAGAATTAAGAGATTTGGATTTTTAAAAAGTTAATATGTAATGAAAGAGGATAGTGCAGTCAATGTATTTATGATGTTCATGTCTGGTTCTGACATTCCTACGATAAATTATGTATATATATCAATTGCTTTAAAGTAAAAGTTTTAAAAATCTTCTGATCACTACTGTTAATGACTTTAAGATAATATCTATGGGCACATATAGACTCCGAGGTACTTTAAAAATTTTTAGCACTTGAAATGAGTCTGATCGGAACTCTCTAAATCTATTAATGAATTTTGATCAAAATTATTAATGAACCTATGAAATTTGGATTTTAAAAAAGTTGACATACAATAGAAGAAGATAGTACAGTAAAAGTATTTATGGTGTCCACATGGATGGAGCTATCCCAAAGGCTGAGGTGGGCTCTAGCCTAGGCTAATTTTTTATTTTTGAATTAGTAGTATATATTAGATTTAATTGATTACTATTTTTTAGCCCATTAATTTTTTTTAGCCCAATAAAACTGATGAATGAGGATATTTTTCTTGCTCTCAAAGTCTTGACTTCATTAAACTCTAAACCCTCCTCTTCTAGAAGATGAAACGACGGCGCAACTTGGTATGGGTTCTACGAATACCCCAGTTGATATCTTTAATACTTTGTTTCTTATTTATCAACTCGGAGATTTATTTACCTTGATGTTTTGTTGCTCTACTCATGCTCTGTGAATGAAAATTATGGAATCCATGAAGTAGTGAGAATATATTCGTCAACTTTTCATTAGAATCAATCATTTGCAACATATATGAGATTGTTTTAGATTGCACAAATGAGATTAGTAGTTTTTCAATCTAGCAAAAAAAAACAAAAATTTACATATTGATGTTTTCGTTTATTTTTGTAACACAATTAAAATTAAGATAGTGTGAATAAGGAAAAAAAATATAATTAATTAATTATTTTTGTTGAATTCTTTGACTATTGTTGAGATTATGTTTTGTTTGTGTGTTTATATTTATTTGGATGCTCATCAATTTGTATCTTGTATGTTGGTCTTTCTCATTGGTTGTATATGATAGGTTGGTTTTTCTGGAAGGTCAAGGAGGCAAGATGAAAAATATAATTTCATATTTTTAAACCAAAAGTTAGTACATCAACTAGAGAGAAGCATTCTCCAGCTAATGTTGAGATCTCAAACCATGATGAAGAACATCCCGCCAAGTATCAAAGAGTTGATAGTGATGTTCGTATTTATGTTCAACTAGATCCAGTCATGTGTACTCCAATATGGTAATACCCAATCAATGAAAGAGATGCAATCAGACAAGCTTATATCTTAAGAGGGTTATATCAATCTGTTATGGAGTACCCGCGAACCAAAATAGGAGAACAATATCGACGATTTCAAAAATATTGGTTTGAGCAATTTCTTTGGTTGGAGTACTCTCCTAATAAAGATGCGGCCTTTTGCTTTCCATGCTTCCTTTTCCAAGGAAAAAAGGCTCGTTATTTTGCATTTACAATTGATGATTTCAGAAGTTGGAAAAGAGTTAATGATGGGAAGAGATGTGCTTTATTGATGCATACGAGGAGTCTCACTTCACCACATAATAATATCGTTCAATCTATGAGTGTTTTGATGAATGTAAATGGTCACATCGATAAATTAATGAATGCACAAACATTAGAAGAAGTGAAGAAGAACAAATTAAGGCTTACGGCCACAATTGAAAGCATCCGTTGGCTTTGTTTGCAAGGATGTGCATTAAGAGGACATGATGAATCTTCATCTTTTAAAAATTAAGGTAATCTTATAGAGATGATAAAGCTTATGACAAAAATGGATGTTAATATTTATAATGTTGTTTTAAAAAAAGCAACAAGAAATGCAAAATATACATCACCAGATATTTCAGAAAGATACTTTACATATTCTTGCTGAAAAAATACGTGAGGAGGTTGAGTGTGCAAAATTCTATATTTTGGTGGATAAGGCTAAAGACATATCATACAAAGAGCAAATGACTATTGTGTTGAGATTTGTTGATCGTGAGGGCTTCTTAATGGAGCGTTTCTTTGATATTGTGCATGTTGTTGATACCACTGCGATAACACTTAAAAAAGAAATATGTAATGAACTTGAGCGACACCAGTTGCATATTAAAAATATTCGGGGTCAAGGATATGATGGAGCTAGCAATATGCGTGGCTCCTGGAACATGCTACAAGCTCTTTTTTTGAGAGATTCTCCACAAGCATATTATGTACATTGTTTTGCACATAGACTTCAATTGGCATTGGTAGTTGCTGTTGAAAATGAGAGTTCTATTTGGCTATTTTTTTAAAAAAAAATGACTTCTATTTGTAATCTTATTAAGGCATCACCAAAACGTCACACTGAGTTACAATCTGCCCAAGCTATTGAAATTGCAAATATGGTAGCCATTGGTATTCGCGAGACAGGTACTAAATTTAATCATATAACTTATTACTAATTAATGAAATTGAGTTGTCATTTGATGTCTCATTAATTATCCATTTCTCTTTTTTCAACACAGGTACTGGCCTTAATCAAATTGGTACTTTGCAGCGAGTTGGTAAAACGCGTTGGAGTTCTCATTTTGATTCAATTTGCAGTATGATAGATATGTACAAATCAGTGATTATTGTGCTTGAACACATAGTGGAGGAAGCATCTTCGAATTCTATACGTGGGGAAGCTACAAGTTCTTTGATTGTGCTCAGATCATTTGATTTCATATTTATTTTATATTTGATGCACAAGATTATAGGGATAACAGATTTGCTTTGTCGAGCTTTGTAAGAGAAGTCTTTAGACATATTAAATGCAATGGATTTTGTCGTAACTACAAAAGTTTTACTTGAAGGTTATGATATCCTTCTAATGATTGTGCAATCAATTTGTGAAAATAATGATATTAAGATACTAGATGTGAATGGTTGTTATAGATCTGTTACAAGACGTTCATGCAAGTAAAGAGATTCTATTACATTTGAGCATCATTACCGTTTTGATATATTTAATGCTATAATAGATTTTCAAGTGGAAGAGCTAAATAGCAAATTCGATGATGGGATTGTAGAACTTCTTAAACTTAGTGCTAGTTTGGAACCTCGAGACGACTTTAAATTGTTTAATGTTGATGATATTTACAATCTTGCAGAGAAATTTTATCTTGATGATTTCAATAGACAAAAACTACATTATTTGAGAAGTCAGTTGGAGCATTATAAATTGGATATAATTCATCATGAAAGGTTTCAAAATATCTTTACCATTTCTGAATTATGTTGACGATTAGTAGAGATTGAAAAGACAAAGTATTATCACTTAATTGACAGACTTATTCGTCTTGTTTTAACACTTCATGTTTTTACTACAACAACGGAACGATCGTTCTCAGTTATGAAACTTCTCTTCGAAATTAGATGGAAGAAGAGTTCTTAACAGATTCTATGATTAGCTACATTGAAAGAGAATTTACTATAAAGATCGATACTGATTTAATAATTGATGAGTTCTATTCTATGAAAAATCGCAAAACATATCTTCAATAGTTTTATCTTATTTGACGTTACTATGTCATATTTTGTAATTAATATTAAATATGTAAGATTTTCTTGATTATAAATTAGTCTATTATTATAATTTAATTATTAAGTATTTAATTTATTAGATTAATCAATTCAGAATCAACAGATTTTCTGACTACGCCCTGCTAAAAAGTGAATACGATCCTTTGTCAAAAGTCGTTCCTTTGGCTTTAATCATGAAGTATTTCGGAAGTACTCTAAAACTTATACTTTGTACCCAGTCGTCCAACATCCCAGTTGTTGTAATGGCATCGCTCGCGATCCTTACAATTAACTTTCTAATTTATTTCAGTATTAGTGAGTCCCCTTTCTTGGATGGATTATTGTTTCAGATAAACTACATGTATCCATAGCTAATCCTTTTTGCCGTGTAAGTTCCACATAATCTTCATAAGTAATACAAAGTTCTAACTTTTGAGAGTCTGAAGACTCGAACCTCCCCCTTTTCTTCAGCCCAATACGACTTTCGTCATGCAAATGATTATTACCCATAATCTAATAATTTTAATAATGACCGTTCGTTGGAATCATTGCGCATGTAGTATCTGTCTAGAATATTCTAAAAATATGATTATGACATTTTACCTTATTTGATGCGTTTATACGTACAAAATTACCCGTCAACTAAAATTGTCAAGCTAAATTATCGCCCACGGTTTTCTCAGAATTAGGCCCAATAAAACCGTCACTCCTAACAATTTCTTTCTATCAGAACGTGTCAACATTTCCTACCGTTCGATTGCAGCCTCTCCCATTTCACCGACAGCCAACTATTCCAACGACTTCCATTTCGGTGTGGAACCAAGTTCGTACACTCTATCGTATCCTATTGGACAGACACTGTGGGTCTCACCGAAGGAACCAATCAGTGTAGAGTTTTGTCTCCTGGGTCCATTTTGCCATGTCAATTTCATTAGCTGGAAAACATTAAAAGAAGGAGATGCGCTTTAATTTTATATCAGAAGAACCCGAAAGCCAGAGGAGCCCCAAGCTTCCGCTCTCCTTTAAATTAGGAGGCGTGGAACTCGAGTAGTCGCCGAGATCTCATCTCTTTTCTCTGGTTCGTCTCCCTCCGACTTCTTCTTCAGTTCTTCCTCCCTTCCGCTGAGGTAAGTCTCCTTGCTCCCCCGAGGTTCAAGTTTGTTGATGCTCTTGAGCGTTTTGTTCTCGGCGTGTTAATTCTCTCATCCTCTTATTGTCCTTGTTGTGGTACGGCGTCGGGCGAGGGTTCGGACTCTTCTTGCTCAGTTTAATGCCATGGTAGCTATGTGTGCGTTTATCGACTGTTTATGGTGCAATTTAATGCGGTGGGGACCGAGAACAGTGCCAGTGTTTTGTTATTCTTCGATGTCTTTTTTTCCCCTCATATTTTCCTTCTGTGTTGCGTTGTTTATCTTTGTGCTCTTAGCTGTGTCTTGCAATCTTTTGATTTATGGATTTTTTTAGGCATGGATTGTTATTCGTGTTCGTATGACATTGCTGTTTGGTATAGGTTGTTAATTTTCTAGCGCTCCACTTGCAAGCTGATGGGCATTTATTTTTTGTGTGCATCCTGATTACGCTTGAAATTTACCTTGAACTGATCTGTAACTTGTCACTAAGCTGAGTGCTTTTGTTTATGAACTCGACGCTGTTGATTGCTCCTCTCCTTCTTAGACAAGATTATTCCATTTTCCTTACTTCTAATGGTTTTTAATATGTTGTTGTTAAGTTGACATCGAAATATGCCCCGCTTTGAGAGTTTCTCTGATCCTGTTCAATTTGTCATTGATTGTTTACTTGCTCACAATCTGGTTTAATATGGGAATACTTATGCCATTTTGAGTATTGGAATTACCCTCGTTTTGTGTTTTCTCATTTCTTTAGTTATATATGTTTCCTGCTAGTTTCTCCCTTCGTGTCGTACTTGTTTCATTGTTGGTTGATTCGCTTGTTCTTGTTCATTTAATTATTCGTGTGAAATACTTACTGTAACTCACAGGTATTTTCTTTTCTCCATGAAACTGTTATGCTATATTTTTTTGAAAATGTGTATCTTTAAAATATGTTGCAGGATGGGTATCACTGGAAATAATGTGACTGACTATGGGGAATACACTTATGCGAACTTGGAGAGGGAGCCATACTGGCCTTCTGAGAAGTTGCGGATTTCCATCACAGGAGCCGGTGGCTTTATCGCATCACATATTGCCAGGCGTTTGAAGAATGAAGGACACTATATTATTGCTTCCGATTGGAAGAAGAATGAGCACATGACTGAGGATATGTTCTGTCATGAATTCCATCTTGTTGATCTGAGGGTCATGGATAATTGTTTGAAGGTCACAAGTGGAGCAGACCATGTGTTTAATCTTGCTGCTGATATGGGAGGGATGGGTTTCATTCAGTCCAATCATTCAGTTATTATGTACAATAATACTATGATCAGTTTCAACATGATCGAAGCTTCAAGGATTAATGGTGTGAAAAGGTACTTTATAGTTTCATCTTTATTCTCCTATTTGAATTATTGGTTTTATGCTTATTGCATTAAAACATGTGCGCTCACTCAACATAGGCTCTGCTGTCTAACAAGATGATGAACTACAGATTTCAATTGTATAATGAGGACTATCATGTTTGTGAAGATCATATGTTTTTTTGTGTTTATCCATAAAGATCTTACTGTGTAATACAAGAAAAATAAAGCCTGCAGTTTTGTTCAGCATGAGATGGCACTTTTTCAGGAGTGATGATACTTTCCACAAGTATTCGACAAGTGTTTCATGAATTGAAATTGGCAGAATTAATGACATGAAAAGTTGAAAAGAACCCCTAATATTTGAGTAATGTATTCAGTCAACGACAAAATTTTGGTAGTTAGGATTTGTGGTTGTACTGCATCCTGCTTGCTAGTTTTACCAAGCATGACCTACTTGGACCATCAAATCTTACTGTATAATACAAGAAAAGTATTTGGCAAATGATTTGTGAAATGAAATCAACAGACTTAATCACAAGAAAAGTCGAAAAAGAGCACCTGATCTATGAGTAATATATTCAGTCGACGACAAAATTTTGGTAGTTTGGATTGGTGGTTGTACTTTATTCCCACTTGCTAGTTTACCAAGCATGACCTACATGGTCCACTTATATCTTCTGCGCCTGCTTAAACACATATCACATCATTTTGACACTTTATCTGAATGAAGTTAATTCTAGTCGGTTCTTTTGAGGTTAATGGTAATACTTTTGGCTAATCCTTGACTATTTTTTTTTCTTTTTCATGTTCATTTTATCAAGATTGATCTCTCTTCTTTATATTAATGTCTGTTGGTCATGCTTAATATTTTATGAAATTCAACTTTTCTGAAATTCTCTTGTATGCTGATTTGCTAATACAAATACAACTTGAATGTGAATACATGCAGGTTCTTTTATGCTTCAAGCGCTTGCATCTACCCTGAGTTCAAGCAGTTGGAGACTAATGTAAGCTTGAAGGAATCTGATGCTTGGCCTGCTGAGGTTTGTAATCGAAAAGACATTAAAATGAGATTCTTGATCTTATCTGTTGTCTCTAATAGTTAACAAAGAATGTCAGTTCTTGCTTTTACTATAATTTTGATAACAATCTAATAGTTGATTTTGATCACTGTAGCCTCAAGATGCCTACGGGCTGGAAAAGCTTGCCACTGAGGAGTTGTGCAAGCACTACAATAAGGACTTTGGCATTGAGTGTCGGATTGGACGATTTCATAATATTTATGGCCCATTTGGAACTTGGAAAGGTACGTCATCATGTGTTATTTGCAACAAAATCTCCTTAGAATTATCATGACGTTTAAACTCCCCTGTAACAGGTGGGAGGGAAAAAGCCCCAGCTGCCTTTTGCCGCAAAGCATTGACTTCCACAGATAAGTTTGAGATGTGGGGAGATGGCCTGCAAACTCGATCTTTCACCTTTATTGATGAATGTGTTGAAGGTGTTTTAAGGTAATTACCATGACAAATGCCATCTATTAATGTGTTAATGATGTACTATTACTTGAATCCAAAGTCTAGATATTCTGCCAACTTCCTATTCAAGGTTTAGGTATGGACAACTTTGATACTTGATTTAGAAGTTACACCTAACCTTCTTGTTTTTTTTTGTATGTTCAGATTGACAAAATCAGACTTCAGAGAACCCTTGAACATTGGTAGTGATGAAATGGTGAGCATGAATGAGATGACTGAAATAGTACTTAGCTTTGAAAATAAGAATTTTCCAATCCATCACATTCCTGGTCCTGAGGGCGTCCGTGGTCGCAACTCTGACAACTCTTTGATCAAAGAGAAGCTTGGTTGGGCTCCAACCATGAAACTCAAGGTACATGTTATGCAAATAAATCTTTCAGTCCTGTTATTTCTTGTGTTTTTCTGATGAACAAATTGGAGCTTAACGATGCACAATTATCATTTCCACAGGATGGCCTGAGAATTACATATTTTTGGATAAAGGACCAAATCGAAAAGGAAAAAACTCAGGGACATGATGTGTCCGCTTATGGATCATCAAAGGTTGTTGGAACACAAGCACCGGTGCAGCTTGGTTCCCTTCGTGCAGCTGATGGACAAGAATGAACATCTCCACCCACAATTTATCACTAGTAACTTTCAGACGATAATGTTAGCTAATTGGTCTGGGAGTATATACAGCGAAACAATAGAATTGGAAGTAGTGAATTTGTTCTGCACTATTAGTATTATGCATCGAGGTGCTATTGTTATTTTGATGATCAGGCTTTGTTACTAGGCTGATGCCATCCGTATATCGAATCTGTGTTTAATATACACCTGCATAGACATGTACACAAATGTATTGGTGCAATTCTTGCTTGATGCAAGTTTGACTCTTTGGAGTTTATGAGAAAAGCTAATGTCTATCTGTGCCATATTCTTTGTACTTGGCGTTTATTGACGACCATTATTCCTCCATACTCAAATTCCATCAGCTCAAAAAGTAGTCTCAAAAGGTGGATATGTGTATGTTTAACAATCTTGCTTATTGCTTTTCTACTGTTCCCAAGGCAAACTTTCTGAATTTGGTCCTTCAATTGCAAATTTACAAGGAAGAATTCATTATATGGACATTATTTTGTCTTTTAAATTTTTTTACAATCGACCAAAATGAATTGAGCAGGGACCTGGAAAGGACATTTCTCTTAGATTTATGGCTTCTCCTTCCAATTAACATTCAAATTGGCAAAAAAAAAAAAAAAAACTTAGACGATGGACCAAAATATATTGAGCAGGGACTTGAAAAAGGACACTTGTAGATTTATGCCTCTCCTTCCAATTGACATTCAAAATTGGAAGAAAAAAAAAATCTTTGAAAGGAGACTAAGGGTGAAAAAAATATCAAAATTATATTGATTCATATCGTATTAAAATATATCGAATTATATTTATTTAACGGTATATTAAAAATTTTGATACGGTATTATATTGTATCGAAATTATCGGTATCGATATCGATATATCATTTATATTAAAAAATTTGATATATCGTATCGATACCGAAATTTTACACTAAATAATATGAAATTTAATCATACCGATATCAAATTTTTGGTATACCGAATATTTCGATATAGTATCGATATGATTTTTTATATATTAAATATTTTGATTTGATATACTATATAAAAAAAAATGATAATTTTAATATATCATCCTAAAATAGATCATCTAAATTGACGGGAGAACTTGCAAATAGAGTAATGGAACAATGAACTTATGCATGTGTACTTCTGGTGGGTCTGGTGAGTGAATATTTTTATAAAGTCATTGTCCGTAAGAAAAACCATGTCCTTTACTTGCTGGTACTATACACAGTTCTTCCCTTTGAAATAGCACCCAAGCAAGCTCAGCAACCATAATCAGATTCAAAATGCCCAAGCACCAGCTATTTATTTTGAATTAACAAATAGCTCCTTTCCTCTTCAAATCATTAATACACATAGCCCCAAGAGTCCTTGTATCCATCAGTGAACAATTTACTCAGCCAATCAACCTGATGCAATTCCCTGCCTGATCCTGCAGCCGAGTCACATGAAATTGTCCATAGCATAATTAGTTTGGTAAAACCACTTGAATCTGCCCAACCAAGCCGAGAACGAAGAACAACGTTATTCTAAAAGCGCAGTGCGCGGCCTACCGCCTCTTATTGCAGTAAGCGGGTGGGCACGAGCATTGCAACCGACTCCTAAGAAAACACCATCTGACTGCCGCAACGTTAGGCAGTTAGTGGGATTTGCGTTGCCGCCACAAAAAAACCGTTCAATATTTTTCGCGCCTCCCTCCGTCGGCCTCATCCGCAGACGGCGGGGGCCCATATCAACCTGGCCACGTGCCTTGAGAAAGAAATCATCCGCTTAGTCATGGGACTGTTACAACTTTCGTTACATCGGCACCGTTCAAACTCGATCCAAGCGCTAGATTTTGATTTTGATTTTGGATCTTAGAATTCGAGCTTGCGGCGGGGAATGAGGCGGCGAGCGGTGGCGAGATCGCGGATTGTCTCCGCGACGAGGTCCTTGAAGATTAGCCGCTCGATCTGAAGGACGGTGTCGGACAGTCCGGGGCCCGGCCGGGACCATCCGTCGCTCGTCCTCCCATCGATGTCCTTCCGCACCGCATTTCCCACGGCGGCGTCCTCCATGCCGCACTCCGCCGCCGATGCCAGCTCGCGTAAGCGCCGCATAGCTGTCCATACTTGTCGAAGTAGCACCTCCTCCCTACGCGGTGCCGAAAAGGCGTCCCAGGGGGACACCCGGCGCATCCGGTTGAGGATCTCGGCCACCGTGTCGAAAACGAGGCGGCGGTGGAGACGGTCCGCCTTGCGCGAGTCGCCAGCTCGGCGCTTCTCCAGGATCGCGTACACGGAGGCGCACGCGTCGCCGTAGCGGTCGCATGCGCGGACGACCTCACAGACGTAGGCGTAGTCGGGATCAACATCCTCCAGTCCGCCGTCCGCCTCCCCTCCGATGGTTGATTCGATCGAGGACCACTGTGACTCCTCCCTGTCGTCCGTCAGAAGATCTGTGGATAGGACTAGGCTGTTACTGTGATGATCAACAAACTCGGAACAACAGAGAAACGTGGAGTAGGGTATTGGGAGTACCTTTGAAGTCGATGGAGCGCTTGCTTAGTGAGGAGGGCGAGCCCTCCTCGGCAAGGAATGCGAGCGAATCGAGTACTGAAACGGGGCTTGGTTGCAGGTCCGACTCCGTGGATTGCTCCGTCCCGGTGAAGGCCGCAATGCTGTGCACGAGCCTGTCGCAGCGCTCCAGGATATTTCGTCCTCTGTACTCCTCTGCCTTGGGTCTCTGCCGAGCAAACCTCACATTTTACAACAATCTGGAGTTAATTGAAAAGGTTTCTCCAGGAGTGAAAGGCAATTGTACCATGATGTCCAATTGAGAGGACGCAATAGCGCTGTTTTTGGAAAACGTGGTGGAGTTATCGTCCTCCGCCAGTGAATAAGCCCTCGCCTCGGAAGATGGATCCGTCAGCCGCCGGCTTCTCGGCGATCGTATAGCCAGAGAATCCGGCCCCAATCTCTTTGGACTAGACTTTGGGGATACGCCTGGTGAGGTCCTCCTTAGTGTCTGCGAACTCTTGTGGACCACCGTATTTTGTGGTCGCCGGTTCACCGGCGAGCTTGGGCTCTCCGATGACTTCGGCGCTCGATTCCTCTGCCCATTTCCTACACTCACGAGACGATCGATTGGCGAGCGCTCACGACGGAGAAGCGGCGGGCCCTGGCGTGCAGCGCCGCTTTTGGGCGGCAGCGTAGGTAACTCGCTCGTCGGCCCTCGTAGGGGCTTGGTTACAGGCTTCATGATGACGATTGGAGCGTCTTCTTGGATCCGGCACTGGTTGTTGTAGGAACTGCGGCGGCCATTGACGACGTGAGAAGGGTTGGAGTGGAGGAGTCCCTTTAGCTGAAGCGCCTCCAAAATTTGCTTTACGGTCTCCATGTCCTTTGCAGGTTCGTGGATTCCTCGCATCCTTAGCCGCTTCTCGATCTCTCCATAGAGCATCCAAGGACGCTTTGGATCAGGGAAGAAGTCCTCGGCGTCGAAGACCTTCCGCTGTAGTGGTGGCAGCTGTGCGTTCTTGGATGGCGGCATTGCCTTCCTCATGTTATTGAGCTTGAACTTGGCCAGGCTGACCGACTTAAAGAACTCCTCGGTGGAGATCTGTTCAGATTTCGCCGGGGCTGGAAGCTCATTTTGGATCGAGCACACGTCGACGAAGCCGTTGCACGATGGATCCTTCCGGAGTCGTGACTCAGAGGAAGATCGCCGGAGCTTGGCCCCATCTGTCTCAGCTCCCCCTTCGTGGCAATGGCTCGGAAGACTCTCTAGCCCCATTAGCCGCGCAACGACGCTGGTAGATCGCCTCTGTTCCTCCCCTGCTTCGGAGTCGTCAGATTGAGCTCCGGTGTTAACCTGAGCAGCCGTCTGGATCTGGCGCCGATGGAGCTTTCCCTTCCCGTCAATCACCGCGCGGCTGTCGAGAGAGAGCCTTGGACTTTCACGGATCCTCCACAACGTCTTCCCTCCGTCGCTGGTCTCAAAGACCTGGAGCGGGAGGGGAAGTGACCGCCGGGCAGGTGTCTCTGCGCGGCTCTCTGGGGAGGAAGGGCATATCTCCGGAGAAGAGGGAGGAGGAGGCTGGCTCTCCTTATACAACGACGGCAAAGAAGAATCTGATCTCGTCGACGGCGAACTCGACCCGGCAATCTGCAACCGTCCATCCAACCATTAGAACACCAAATAAAAACAACAACAAAAAGAAAAAACCCCACCCATGGCGTCAGAATCTCACCGAAGGGGTGGTGAGCGAGCGGGTCGAGAAGCCACGCCTGCCGACGACGATGTGTCCGCGATCGAACAGCTGGAGGAACCCAGCCATGCAGCCGATCTGCCGCTCGAGGCGCTGCTCCTCGAGGACTCCTCCATGGCTGACGACGCCGGGCGTCATTTCCATCAACATTCCTCCTTTCTTTTCCTCGTCAACAGCTTCCCCTGCTTCCCAACTCCAGCTCACTCCTCTCCCGCTCACACATGGGAAGCCTGTGCTCCTCGCTCATTCATCGCAACTCCCGTTAGTTTTTTAAAGCGTTGGCGATTGGCGGCACATTGACGCGAATGCCCCTATGCGAGGGACAATAAACGGATGCGTCCGCGTGACGTGGTTTCGCTTAATGGTTTTGGGTCACCCACTGGCCACTGCACGTAGATTTTTGTGTGGCCAGTCCGCAGAGTAAAATGCAGTGTCAGAACCCGAAGGCGAAGGCGAAAGCGAAAGCGAAAGCGAGTGGCGCTCGTTTATGCCCTCGGAGCCCAGGCCGAGTTAAGTCGAACGCATGACGACGACATCATGCCAGTGCTCCCCTCTCTATCTTAACGCAACTAGACTTGGACTCAGACTTACCACTTCGAGGCAAGCGGTAAATTCAATCTCATTAATTACTGTTTCCTCCGTACTATCAACAACAGCCGTCATTAAAGTAAGCTGGCTTAAGCAATTAATTATATTAGGTGTTATGGGAGTGTGTAATTGGAACGCGGTTCACAAGAACTGGCGCGACAATGACAGTTCCAATGACGTCACCGTAACACGTGACGCGGAAAAGGTACGGGTCAGTTGAACTTGGGCAACCAGCTTTGTCGCACCGCGTCGAAGAAGCAGGAGTGTGACTACTTCTCGGTGGCCGTATCGGCGTTTATTTACTGCCGGTTTAACCTCTACGAGGACAAATACTTGGTAAACCTTTTTACCCAAATGGCGTGGTTGCGGCGATGGCCGACTTGGAACTTGGGTATCAAGTGTCCTTATTTTATCCATTTCCATCTCATTCCAACACTTAATTACATTTATAAAATAAGATTTTAATGTTACTATGCAGTTAATATATTGTATGCCAAGATGGCGGCTAAGAAAGTAGATGATGTCTATCTTTTCAGAAACAATATCACATTATTCTTTATTTGAGCTAGAAGTTAAATAAAAATTTAACATTTAAAGTTTATAACTTTGAATTCAAATTTAGGCCTTTTATCATATTTATCATGTAATAGAATATAAATTTTATTTAATATTTGATACCTTGTGATAATGGATTTACCCCATATTAGCAAATCATGTCTATATGATTTCACTCTGGGTTGACATATCACAATTGTATGTTCAAAGATTTCAGGTTAAAGGATTGACCTGTTAAGTGAGGTTAGTATGACAACATTGGTATATATCAACAAGTTTTGCAAGTAAACACAAATTGATGAGCTGAACCTTTAGAGTTGATGTTCTGAGCTCAACTCCCTGGTTAGTATGACAACATCGGTATATCGACACATCTAGAGTTTTGCAAGTAAACACAATTGCTGAGTTGAACCCCTTAGAGCATTCACATTAGATACTTAAATAAATTTTTTACTTTAAATTATATTTAAAAAAATCTCTGCATCAGGTATCCTATCAATTTCCTAAATTTAGATTTGATAAATAATAATTCTCTAAATTTAGAAAATTAAATCAAATACCTAAAAATAAAATAATATTTCTTTTACGTGTATTATAATCTCTCTCATTTTTAAACATTAAATATTATTTTCATCATTAACATAAATAATATTAAAAAAATATAAAGAGAGAGAAATAAGAATAAATAAATAAAAATATGATAAATTATAGGAAATTTGATGTATTGTATATATTTAAATTTAAATAAAATAAATTTGTTATCTTAAATTTTAAATTTTATTTAGAGAATATGTTTTGAATGCTCTTAGAGTTGAACCTGTTGCTTCGAGCTTGACTCCCTGAGCCCTCTACCTCACACTGCAGTAAGTCATGTGTGTGGTCCATTTACATTTTTTCTCGAGACACAACTAGTAGCATTTATGCGAGTGCAATCTATGATTTCTACATGGCTCTTTAACAATCCCAAATTTCTTGGGGATCAAGGTCACAATCATGCATCATCATTAATTATCATAATCCCTGAGATTAGTAGTTGGAGATTGAAATTAACGACGATGACTAAAATTATGACTGAATAGCTAAACAACCCCTCAAAGGTTTGCTTTCATGTGCACAATTCAAACTACGTCTGTAGGACTATTGTAAATTCCCATAATATTGTTTGATTAAAAAATCTTCAATTACTCAGAAGAACGTTAAATATATCGAGTTCGACCTTTAAGCTAAACTATAATGAAATGAAATTTCCTATTCGTTGACAATTTTTTATTTATAAAAAACTCATAATTAGAAGAAAGAATGTGCATTATTGTATCTTTTATTTGCTTAGTTGAATCATGTCCGACGCATGTGGTTCCCTGGCACAAGGACTCAATCAGATTAGGTATTCAAATTGATTAGAATAAAACAATCTCCAATCACATGATTTTTTTATTTTTTATTTTTAAATAAAAGAGATTCCAAAAGGAACAAGCTGATCCTAGAATTATGCAATGACATACTGTAGCTGTAACAAATTGGCCTCTTTGATTTAAATCACACATGGTTACCATCCTAAATGGTAAACAAGATCATTTAATATAATTAAGAAAGATTAAACTCTCATAAATATTTAACAGCTGTTGCGAATTCATTGTTCTCAAATACAGTAAAATTGGTGTCACATTTATTAGGTGATCTTACAACTAGCAAACAGGATCAATGTTAGCAACGAATTGAGATAGATACAACATCACATCACACAAGTACATTCATAGAGACTTGCAATCATGTGATTTGATTCTAGATAAGAAGCACGAGTTTGCTAGATTTCATCTGTCCATTTGACTCAAGAACACACAATACATCATTTAAACAAAGAATGCATGAATGATCCAGGGATATAATTAACTACTGTTTTTCTAGCTCATTTAGTTACTCTAATTAAGTCACCCCATCAGTGAGCAAATTGTGCATCTGGAGACAGAGCCAGCTCCGTTTGTGCAAATATATTTCAACATTCTTTGCTTAGGTTATGCTCAACTCCCATGGAGATGGCAGTCACACCCACCTTCCTTCCAGCACAGATAGAGACAAAGCAAAAGGCTCAAAGGATCCCCAGTGCCCTTCCTTTTCCACCAGTGTCACTGTGTATCCAACGCTTGCTTCTCCAGTGTTTCCAACTCCGTACTTTGTTTATAGTTAATTTATGACTGCTCTATTTTATTTTGTTTTTGTTTTTGGTATTGCATGAGCATCTCTTCTATTCCCTTACCCTGTTATCTGTCATATCACATCTTTGTGTCCCTTAAACATGAAAGATTTTTTGGTTGATCCCACCCACATGCATTCATGCAGGCAGGCAGCAACGTGCAGCCTGATCACCACCACAACTACACCCACTCTAGGCAATCATGCAGAGCCCGTCCGCTCGGTCTCTCGCCTCAAGCCGTTCGATCCATGAAACTGCAGAGGAAGGGAACAGAGAAGGGGTGGTCTTTAAAATAATAAAAAAGGGTTAGATGCCGTTTCGCGGCTTCCCATGAGCTGGTGACGTGAAAGTGGATGGCACAAACACTGAGGGCAGCAGGCACGTTTCCCAACCTTAGTATAGCCACTGCTCTCTCCCATTCCATTGTACCTGAAGATAAAAGTGAGCGAGCATAATAAGTTGGGGCAGCAACTGCACGGCTACGAGTAACGAGAGGAGACTGCCTCTTTTTTCTGTGTGTATATCTCTTTTCCATACCCCCCAGAAACTTTCTCTATTATTAATGAAGCGATGAAAGAATCCTATCCTATGGCACTGTATGGGCTTGTGTTTTGACCAGGATGAAACTTGTGCCAATGATGGAAAATGGACTGCAGTCAGTCCCACGCTGTTTCTTAAAAGAAAAACAGTTGAAAGTTCACCTTTGCAGACTGAGTTTCATAACAGAGACCCTACGATCATAATCTTCCTGACAAAAAACTAGCTAGATTTGCTCGGTACTATCTTTAATGTTAGAGGATGCTCTGCTTCATCCTATTCTATTCCTTAGCTTCAAGAGAGTACGACGAAGCAATGAAGAATAGTTGGCTAAGCTGTGCACAAGTATTTGGGGCTCGAAGTTGATTCAGTGGTAAATACAGATGCCAGAGTTAGGCATTTAGAGTTATAAGCCTAACCATTAATTGTGAATAGTTACTTTCACATGGCCATAGGTATGCTTGAAATTTTTGGAGTCTATTTTATGTGTAAAACAGTTGACAACAGCTTGCAGGAATTCCAGATTACTTGGTCGCTACAAATTGTTGCTTCAGCTCCTTCAGACATGTTGAAGAGCCACAAATCATGACCAACACATAACAGAAAGCAAAATGTAATAAGGTGCTTTAGTAATTAAACATGATTTGCAGAAAGCCCAATCATGGAAAGCTAACAACAGGTATCTGCACAATGTTATATGTACTCTAAAGCTAAAGGTTTCTTGTGTATGACCGCTCTGAACATTTCGCAAACCTTCTGTCAAGTTATAATTCTTATCATTATTATCTCAATGGACCGATCAATTATATTGATCAATCGACACATGGAGAGTCAACGTGACATCTCTATATGGACGCACATCCAATCTTCCCACGTTTTCTGGTCTCGAAGCATCATCTTTGCTTTGGCACCTACCTAAATAATCCATAACTTCAAGAGGTGGGCATGTGTTTGAAAGCAGCAACTGTGGCGTTGTTTGTTAATTAGGGAATCTTTGGAGAGAAGAAAGCAATTGCATGGCAGGAATGGAGTGAGGACCACTTGGCTGTGATCACAGAACTTTTGTATTGAAAAACAAAGGATGTGATGAACACGAGGGGTCATCATGTCTTTCTTTTTCTTTTTGTTAATAATTCTCGATTAATTTTAAAAATAGATGATCTTATGGATACATCCAAAACAACGGGTGGTTGGTGGTCTTCTCACTCCATGTTTGGGAAAGTGAAACCAATTTAAGCCACATTATTGTGATTTTTTTTTCTTCCTTTTTTTTTTTTTTTTTTTTTCTTTGGGAATGGTGCCCTGTGCTCATGTCACATGGCCCTCCATGGACTTGTGGATAAGAGAAGAGAGCAGAACAGAAGAGGGAATAATAGGTGGCGAAGCAAACTCTAAGAAGAAAGCTCATGTGTTGGCAATAATATGCTGATGCCAGCTTACCCAACAAGTATAATCTATGCAGATTTGACTGCATTTGAATTTATTCCTAGAAATTCAATGAATGTACATCGCAGATGAACTGGCCAAGCGTAGCCAGCTACAATTTCTTGTGGTGGCCAACTGATCCGCTAATGCATGCAAATATTGAAGACTGGTTAATTTATGATGAATTAATGCATGTTCCTCAAATTAATTAATTTATCAGACTTGAAAACTTGTTTCAACACGGGGCAATGAATTGTAAGTAGTCAGTCTTTCATGTATTAGGGGAAGGGATGACTTAACCCACTTGATCGTTTCCCTCCCACTATACGATTGGCATCACTCAACGTGGATGAACATATCGTCGTCATCAAGTGAAGGACGGCTGTACGAAGTGTCAGCTGTGTGCTTGCTGAAGGCTTCTATGCAACCAATCGGGAATCAACAGGTGGACTAATGGGGAGGGGCAAAGATTCGCGCTACAATCCAAGTGGCTCATTATTGGAGCTGAGCCGTCAGGTCAATCAATCAAGCTGACACAGTACTCGCAGTATCTATTAGCAAGATTAATGACATATAAGCCGCCATTGCGATTGCCATAAAGATCTGCTTATCTCCTCTACTTAATACAGTAAGCGTCCAAACAGGATCAACAGAGTGCAACCACTGAATTGGGTATTAAAAAAAAAAATGCATCCGTTTATGAAGGCGAGCAGTTTTACTTCCATGTGTAGGGAAACGTCACTGAACCATCTTTCGAACTGATATCAAGAATCTTCTATTTGTTTTTCTCAGACACTTTCAGCCATTTTTTGAGCAAATTTCAAAAATCACAAGCTGACTCCTTTTTCTGCGTGAGACTGAACCAACTGCTAGTCAGTGGGACATAAGCCATTCAAGCCGCTAAGAGAGAGCTTGCTGCTTGCTTTAGTCGTTTTCATTGGAATATTGGATCGATGTATCGAAGATGACAAAGTCTAAAACAACAGTGAATGCATGGCAGCGCTGGACCAAGCTGCATGTCTTGCTAATTGCTATGATGAGTTTCTGCCTCCAAAGTTTAGTAACTTGGATCCTTGCTAGGGCTGATGGTCCCAATAACCTATCGAGCACGATAGGCTTAATTCATTGCCACCGCAAACAATGATTCGTCTGCACTGTCGAAAACAGGAATTACCATCTTAATAGTTCACCATTATTATGCATGCAGCTATATTTGGCGCTTTAATTGATGTTCGGGATGACATCAGCTGATTGTGCTAGATCACGAAACGAGGACAGTATCGGCCTTCAAGACGAGCATGAGATTGAATGAGCATTGAAGAGGAGTGCAGAAACATCTGCTGCGTGTTTTGCACTGAGGTGGACCTTCAAATTCTCAGTGTTTTGGAGTTTAGTCGAGCATGCTGGTCCATGAAGTATCCTACTTCCAGGAGGTGACCCATCTAACCTGTCCATCGGCACCCTACTCGAAGTTTGTCATCGATTGCAGAGTAACTCCATCTGACTCACATTGATACTCTCATAAAGTTTAAAATCACTTCCCTGCTGCAGCATGATCAACAGTTGCAACACCATCACAATTGAAAGTTGTACGATATGACAATTGGCAAATTTGGCACGAAGGAGATTATAACAGTTCCCATTTCTGATCCTCTAGTTCATGTAGACATATGACCGCTTTACACAAAAGAACAAAAGGAGACACTATCGATCGAACTTTTTCCTGGAATTTTGTAATATCTGCTTGGCATCAAAATGCAGTGAACGGTTAGAGTCGTAACACCGGTCTTTACTAAGTTTCAGACACAATGGAATGATGAATCGTACGCATATTTGTGGGAAATCTTCAAGTATATCGATACTCGTAAGTGCAAAACCTTCCTTGGAGACAGAGATTCTTAAATTATTAAGTATGGTTCTGTTGAAGACATCAGTCCGATAACTCATGGTTTTTGCTAACCACTAAAGATGACCGATTCATCGCTACAGATAACAATCTCGCTATGCTCACAAGCATAGTAAACCTCCCATTAAATGAGTAAAGTTTCCTTTTCATAGTTTGCTCGACAACATAAACCTGCTTTTTAGTTTTTTTGCTTCTGTGTGTGCGTGAAAGATGAAAGTGCAAGAGGCAGCCGGAGAGTGCCAGCAAATCAAGATGATGGCAAAAGATGAAATGCTCGTCCCAGCGCCCCCGCCAGTTTGTCTCAGGATCAACACGAAGGAGGTAAATCAGGAAAATTAATCTAGCTAGCCCGAACAGTGACTAGTGCATAAGGGAGGACAGAAACCTGACTGCTAGCAAGGATTTAACCCCCAGACCTCATGATGACAACACATCATGCACTAGCCATCAGCTCATCCCGTGAGAACTGAGTGCCAGCAAATCAAAACATCAAATGTCAATGTGATCGAGAGAGGTGAATAATACTAAAACTCACCGATAGTATTAGTTTATTTTTAATTGACATCATATCTAATTTATATTCACCGATAGTATTAGTGTTCTATAGAAAATAAAGTGCAATGAAAATAAAATATATGCCTTCATTTTATTTGACAATTCAAAACCTATGCATATACAATCCACTACACAAAAAAAACATATGAAGATTAACGACAGAATTAATGATAAAAATTAGTTTCATGTTACTAAATAACGACAGTAAATATTTTTCATCGCTAATTGCATTTCTATTGGGGCGACGGGACAGGTAAACCTTAATTTTCATCCCCTCTTACGACGGAAAAAAAAAATTCGTCGCTAAATTATAAGTTTTAGGGAGGAATCGATCGGCCGACCGCTCTTCTCTCCTCTTCTCTCCCTACGATCGCTGGACGTTGAGTTCCGCCGCCACAAAGGTAT
>JBBUKS010477060.1:0-17147 GCA_038050645.1 Hedychium gardnerianum
TGCGTACTTTAAGTTTCCGAAAGTTTTTAAAACCGCAAACAAAAGAATAAGTTTTTTTAAACACGTGATTCACCCCCCCCCCTCTCACGTGCTTTTGATCCTACAATTCTTTCCTAAGATAGATTCCTAGTTTTGTATTTAAATATGTCTCTCTCTTTAATAAAAGTGAGAATTCTTTTTATCTCAAATAACAAGCGAATTACTTTATTTTATGATCTTTGTTGCTTGTCAATACTTAATGCGTCAGCGCCAAATACATAAGAGATATAGATTGTAGAAGTGAAAGATACCAACTAAACTAACCACTACTAAATACATAAGAATCAAGCTAATTTAACACTAAATAAGAACCAAAATTAATTATCACTGAATACGAGATATATATTAGCTGTGAGAAATATCAACAAAACTATACTCTTACAAATTGTGAACTTAATTTCATGAGAATTAGAATAAAACATCCAAATAATTATTTTTAAACTTATAATTCTATAAATAAAATGTAAACTCAAGTGCAATTAAATTATCCCATGACTAGAAGAATTAAATTTTTTATGAAAAATAATAATTGTTGTACATTTATGTGTATTAGAATCATAGTTTAAAATTTCATACTGTACCATGAATGAAATATGTTGTTCCGCCTATCATTCGGCACCGGCGCCTCCACAATTTTGATTTTTTTTTCTTTTAAAAAAATTATTTTATTTTTTGTATTTTAAATTTTTTAAATATTTAAGTTAAATTTTTTATTTTTAGTTATATTTTGTATTTAAAAAATACTGAAACCATACCGGCACGACACAATACGGTACCGAAACTGTATCATTTCGATCGTAAACCGAAACTCCAATATGGGTCGAGATTTTATATCATATTTAAAAAAAGATGCACCTTTTTAGTGGTAGAATGAAATGTAATGTATTTCATGATTAGACAAGTATGATTTGTTAAATTTGCACTTAGTGGACCAGTAAAAAATATAAACAATTTATTTGCAACATATCCAACCTATTAGAGAACAAGACGAATCACAAATTGACATGAAATAAAAAGATATATTTCACCAAATTTTAAAAGATGACTACATAATAAATATGTAAAAGGAAAGCAATCTCTCTTAACTAAACTTAATAACACCTTAAGGCCTTAGTTTGCTTACAATCCATGAAATTTTAGCTAAAATGAAGTAGTTGTGCTTAAATAAACCTCCTAATAACTTGGTCTTAGACAAGTACTTAAATAACATTTTAGAAGAGCTCCCTACTTAGACTGTAAATTAATCACATCTTTAAAGAACATAGAAGAATCTTCTAACAAGATTTTAGATAACCATCTAAATGATATAATTTTAGGAGAACATTTTATTGATTTTACCCCCTTCAAAAAGTAATCAGATACCACTTATTGCATAATCCAGAAAAGCCAAAACAGGAAACAAAACAAACATCATAAACTAGTAATGCAAAATATCAACTTAAAAATTTATAAATCACTTGGCATGATTCCTTCCATAGTTATAACATTAATGCTCGTCAAATTGCTGAGTTAGTTTATGTATTTGTTTTTATATACCAAAATGAGAACTCCACTTTGCATATGAGACTTATACACATCGAGTCTAAGAATGAAATTATATTGAGCTATGATTTTATAAAGCATGGATTGAAATCTCATACTGGGTCAAGTGGCATAGTCAAAATGTATTGTTTTGATAAATTACTAAAACCCTACTATTCCGCATAAATAATTTCTCCTATGTCGTTGTCTCCTATGTCATTGTGTCGATCATCATGTCATGTCATGTTGACACTTAACATCCTTAGGCATGCTACAATACACATCAAAATGAATTAAAACTTTATTATAACTTGTGTTTGTACAACATAATATCAAAATTGCATCATTTCATATAGCACATAGAGTCTAAAACTTAGGTATATAGTTACCATTTTTTCTAGTTTTTCTTCTTCATTTCCATCCTCTTTCCACTTTCAATTTGCCACATTTAACTTTCTAACTTATTAAACATAAATTCAATTTTTAAATTGGAGGACATACTAATTTGCTGAGAAAAATTCAAATATCCACCTTCATATGTTGACTTTGTTAGAGGAAATGCAAATTCATCCTTACCATTTTTGCCTCCACATCCTATATTTATTTTGTTGATGAGACTTCCTTTTTGGTGACATTTTTCCATCTGGGTAGTTTTCTTATGGGGTGAGATTTTATTTTTTCTTTGAGATATTTATCCCCTTAGTTTCATCAATATTTGTCTAAATTCCTAGTTGATTTAATGGTTCGATTTTGGTGTTGCATCAATGATATTTGATTAAGATTATTCATCATTGTCAAGCCATGTTTGTCCCAACTAAAGTGAGCAATATGAATTGTATCCCTATGTTAAGTTCCATATAAGGTATTATGTTAGATAAGAATTATAAGGATAAATTTGTCAAAGGAAATGAGATTTTAAATCTTATAAGTGCTCGCGGCTGTAAAATAAAAAAGAGATATCAAGTCAAAAGTGAATTTTGAGAGAACTTAGATGAAATTTTTCATGGTAGACATATGACTGAAAATTTGTAGGAGATTTAAATAGATAGGCAGGTTGGTTTTACCGGGTGAAAAAGAGGGGAAGGGGGGAGAGAGGGAAAAGGTCACAAATTGCCTAAAAAGTTGGATCACTTATGTAGTTCATTTTTTCTCTCCCTCCTAACTTTCTACCTGAGTAAAGAATCAATTGAGAGTCTCCAAGGATTACAAGGTCATATTAGGATTTTGAATTTGCTAAAAGAAATGAAGACACTAGTATGATTTTTTTATTTACATCTTATGATCTAATACTTGCATTAAGAAGAGAGGTGAGCATTTAGCATATAAAGTGGCAATAATCATAATCAAATATCTTTTTCTTTTCTAAGAAGTTTAGATCAAATTACATATAGGATTAGTAAGGTAATATTTAAGGAATACTTAACTAATCAACATTGACTAATTGTGTTACATATTGGTCATGGAAAACGTAAGGAAACAAATTTCTTTCTAATTTAAACTGTTGAAATTTTGAGGAAATAAACTTCTCAAAGATAGAACAATAAAAGGAGTTTGGAATCAAAGTTTGATAATAATAATGATTTATATACAATGGAAAAAAATCAAGAATGTGATGATATCAATTATTGGAGTCTAAAGGTATAGATAAAATCTATAGAGAGATAGTGGTGGTGTGACAGGTACACACAAAGACTTACAGAAAACATGTTTTAGAAATTAGCAAATTTGAGAAAAAATGGACATCATCTGAATATGTGCATTTATAAAATAATTAAAATTATGGTAAAAAGTTTAAAGCCCATCATAAATTCTTTGATCATCTGTGAACTAAGAATGGAGGAAATGATATTTATCAAATTCCAAAAGTAGAGAAGGAACTTGTGATGATAAAGAAATTAAAAAAAAAAGATGGAAGAAGAAATTTTATAAACTATTTAATCAACAATTGTAGGTAATTTGATTTTAGACTAAAATCAAATTTGATCAAGTGAGGTTAAAGATTGTGAATTTGGATGATATTTCTATTGGTGCTTTGAAGAGTTTACAAGATCAACGTATAATTTGGCTAACCAAGTATAATAAAATTTTGAAACCAACAACTTGCTCAAGGAATGGAGGAAAAAAATTTATGTACTTATTTAAATGAACAAAGATGATATACAATGTTGTCTTAACTATAAAGGGACCAAGATAATGAGCCATGGTGTGAAATTTTAGGGATGAGTTATTGAAAGAACAATAAGACATAAGACAAATACTATTAAGAATCAATTAGGTTACATATTATTTATGTCAACTATATATAATTATTTATTTAATAGACAACTAATGAAAAAAAAAATAAGGCTCAGCATGTGGTTTGTCAAAAATGACTTATCCACTAGTAATATATGATCACAATCAGATTCCCTATACTTTCAAGGTAAGACCAAAAAATTGTCAGTCTAATTCAGTATGACAAACATGTAAACCTTGGTTGCAAAGATACATTCTGAATTCAGTCTCATTCGGTAACAAAATTTCAAATTAACAGTAAAGAATATCACCTGATATTGAACAAGAAGAAATTAAAAGCAAAGGTTTAAAGTTAGCTGATAATATCCAATAAACTAAAAGTTAAAAACAATTAATGATTAAATCAAGATCATTTTCAAAACTAAAGAGGACAAAGAAAGTACCTGAGGGCAGAAAAATCAGACTGAAGGGAAGCTTCTGCAGCAGCATTTTCATATACTGATGCAGCAGGCTGATATGAGATAGGATGGTTTTGTGGAGGGGTAAATAATGGGGCAGTGTTCTCAGTATGTGGTGGGAACTCAACTCCAGCAGCCTAAGGAAACAAAATTACAATTATGCGAAAGTCAATCCTCAAAGAAAATACAGCACAATCAACAAGAGCAACACTAGCAACTCTGCAGTGTAAAAAACCAAGAGAGCAAATCACAGTGAGGTAATAAATATCTGTTGGTTCTCTAGGTCAAATAGACATGAGCAAAAGAGAGCATCCCCCCCCCTGCGGCCCCAACCCCAATGAAAAGAACACTTTTAAATAGCATGCACCCCATCCCTTCCTTCCTGTTAATTATTTTTAAATTTTTAATATGTTATTTAAATTTAATTATATCATTATATTTAATTTAATTTAAATAACATATTAAAATCATTGAAGGGGGGAGCCTTGGTGCAATAGTAAAGTTGTTGTTGTGTGATCTTATGTTCCCTGGTTTGAGTCGCATAAACAACCTCTTGTAATGCAGGATACAGCTACATACAATAGACCCAATACGGTCAAACGCTTCCTCGAGACCCCACATTGGTGGGATTTTTATACACTAGACTACTATTTGAAATAAGTTATAAGTCATAATTAATATAACAACATCAATCAAGTTTTTATCTCACGGTGAAGTCATCCTCCTACATCATTGGATTTGATCCCCTACTATATCTTCATCTATATTTAAATAATTTTATCTTATTTTATCATTGCTAACTAAGTCTTCTTTAGTCTCCCTCTTTCGCAATTAATGTGTATATTTATCATGGTCTCGCGTCGCCTAATTGAGCCATTTATTGGTCACCTAAATACATATTCAAATCATTTTAAACGTATCTCTCAGAGTTTTTTCCTCAATAGGCGCAACCCTAACTTTACCCATAATGTTCTCATTTCTTATTTGTTCATCCTCGTATGTCCACACATCCACCTTAACATCCTTATATTTGCAATTCTCATTTTTTGCTATGTTCTTAATTCATAGTCCAACATTCTAGTCCAATATTCAACTTCATATAATATTGCAACTCTAACTGTCGCTTTTACAAGTTCCCTATAAGATTTTAGAGGTAACTTACAATCACAAAGAATAGTTGATGTCAAAAAAACTCCATTTCAACCATCCTAATTGCATCCTATGTAAAACATCTCTATCAACCTCTCCATCCTTTTGTAAAAGGATCTTAGATGTTTTAAAGTTCTCGATTACAATAATTCGTCATCTACCATTTTAACAATTGTCCTATTACGTCTAGTACTATTAAACTTAAATTCTGTATATTTTATCTTTATTAAGCTTAAAATATTTTAGTTCCGATGTTTTCTACCAAGATTGAGTTTAATATTTACTCCTTTACATGTCGTATCAATCAAAATAATATCATTTGCAAATAACATGCACTATGATAACGTGTCTTGGATATGTCTAGTGATTTCATCCATGATCAATGTAAAAAGATATAAATTTAAAGTTGATCCTTGATATTAATCCTATGTTACATCATTTTGTATTTGATTTGCAACAAGGATAGTAGTCATAAAATCAAAAAAAATATATATCATTCTAAGTGTACTAGATTAAATGAAAAAAAAATAAAAAATTACAAGAAAATAGGGAGAACACAATTAGGGAAGAGAAGAAAAAAAGATGGTCAAATTAGTGTAGGTTGCCAAAATCAGAAGAAAAAGTGGAGGCAAAAGTTTTATGGAGTTGAATGCTCTCGTAGAGAAGGAAAATCAGGTGGGCTAGTGGAGATAATTAAATTATTTTCTATTATCAAATGATATAGTAACTTATTAGAAAATGTCTGGTTTTTACACTTAGACAGCCTATGTGGCCCACATATGTTGATTTTTAAAAGGCCACCTAACAAAGACTGCCTTTAACAAGTCCCTTGTGGAAGTGCTTAGGTGGTTGCCTTTCAAGACAATGAATTGATATTATGTATCAATTTGATATCTATAATTATTAAGAACATTTCAAATTCTACACGATTTAACATTAACTAACATGAAGCATAATTAAAATTATTCACAGGGCCGGCTTTAAGCATAGGCCTTAAGGCCTATGCCTAGGGCCCCAATTTTTATTAGGGCCCATTATTTTTAATATATTAAATATATTTTTATGTATATTTTTTTAAGAGAATGAAAAAGAATAGAGTCCACGTGATAAAAGATTGGCATGATCTCATTCTCTCGTCAAAGCTTCGGATTTTGCAAAGATCTCGTTATTGTACAACGGATAGAGTCATAAAGGGGCTCTCTTTTTAACATTTTAAATTTATTTTTAATTATATATATGTTATTTTATAAGATCTAATCTATTCATCTTCAATATCTTTCAACCCTTGCATTTTCTCGTTACACTGCTCCTTCGTTGGTGACGTTTTCTCCTCTGATTAGTAAGAACATGAATTAGAAAAAAAAAAATCATACAATGTAAAATAAAATGCTAGTTTTTTTGAGTTCCCCCTTTTCCCTTTTTCCAACTCCCTCTCTCTATTCTTCTCTCGCTCGTTGAGATTGGGGAGGTGAAACCACACCTAACACTGTCACGCTGATCTGGTTGATGCTACTATGCTCTTTGTTTGATTAAGTTCAAATGTTGATGCATTCGTCCATATTGTGTCCGATCGAAATAGGGAATTTTATTATTTTTGAGCAACAACGAGTTAGATACCTCTACTATTTCGCTTCCTTCATAATCATTAAGTTTAGCTTTTATTTAGATGTATTTACAGTCATAAACTTTTCGATTTCCCCTTTGTCTCGATTCTATTATTTACAATTGTTCTAGTTTAGGTGATGAAAAATATGATTTATTTTTCTGTTGTTCTATACCTAAAAAGACTCATTTAGTTCTTGATAAATGATAATGACTGGTTTGGTCTGGCTGCGATCTTCATTTTCTAGGGATTGTATTGAGTTTTGTCATTTTGTACGTGTTTTTTATTTATTTGCTTTTTGTGCTTCGCGAATGATGATGAGTTAAGGACAGGAGCATGATTCTTTCTATTGTTTTCAGCGGAAAGAAGTTTTTCAAAATTAAAATTAATAAAAATTTATTTACGTTCAACTATATCTTTAAATAATTTAGTAATTTTATTAATTGAAAAAAAATTATTATCAAAATTTGAATATGAAAATTTAATTAATAATTTTGCATCTCAAAAAATTAAAAAAAAAAATTATATAAAAATTTGTTTTTTAAATTAATATTTTAATTTGTTTAATTTTTTTTTTAAACTTACCGTTGTCGGTCTCAAGTCCGAATGAAAAAGGGTGAGGGAATTTTTTTTAAAACAATGTCAAAGGCTTAAATGTTTTTTTTCGCCTAGGGCCTCAAATTGGCTTGAGCCGGCCCTAATTATTCATATAATAAATATATAAAGTATGAATAATGAAATATAATTGCTGAAGGGACATTTTACATAGCAGTTAGTAACTTCTTTAAGCTAGATGACAAAGGTAAGTTGAAAAGTATACTTTTACTTATGTTAAAATGATTTTTCATGAAATTGAATTTTTATGGACAATATTACATGAAAAGTATTGTCTATTTTCGTTGAACATCAAGCTTCAAAATATATTGTTAATATAAGATATTACATCAACTAAGGAGGTTGTCCATTGAGGAACGGGAAGGGAAAAGATGATTGATTTTCAGTGATCATTAAGTTCTATGTATGTCTCTGTTGCTAGCAATTCAAAAAGTATTTAGAGCACTTCTCATTGAGTTTACTTGCTCTCACTTTATGCCTCAGTCCCATGATTTAAAATCTCGAATCGTGTCGATGTTTCGATCCTGGACCAGAACGATATGATTTTGGTACCGCATCGTGTCGTGCCAACATAGTTTCGATATTTTTTAAATATAAAATATATTAACTAAAAAAAATTAATCTAAATATAAAAAATATAAAAAATATAAAATAAAATATTTTTAAATATATATATATATATATATATTAAATTAATGGGATAATTTTATTAGGCTTTAATAAAACCTATTTAAATTATCCCAATATAGTTGGGAGTTGATTAAAATTATTAATCTAAATTTATTATTAAAGTCTAAGTTAACCTATCATTGTTCTGTTCCGCGACGACTGCGAGCACGTCGGCCCACGCAACACGTCCGGACACGTCGTGGGGCTTGCAGGGCGCATCCGGACGTATCGCGGGGCTCGCGCAATGTGTCCGAACACGTCGTGGGGTTCGCGCAACACCTCCGAGTGCCGGCATTGTGTCGATGTCGGTCCGTGGACAGAACCCGTATCAGGAGAAATTAATCTATGCTCAGTCCAACCCCAATTAGTTCAACTAGTTAAATTATAGAATCATTCAATTATTGAACATACTCATATCATCCACAAAGTCCAGAATAAAGGCGAATTAAGACATGCAAAGCATGCCAACATTCCCTGAGGCTAAAATAAAATCTTGAAATTGTTGCATCTAGATAATTAATCATCAATAAAATGTTGATTTTCATGTTGTAGGAAAAAATTCAAAGGAAGGCAAAAACTGTGTTGAGATTTTTCCCTCAACATATTAAGATTCTATTAGACAAAATTCAGATTGAGAAGGTTGTTATGAATGATTAATCAATTTCATTAAGCATATAAATTACTGATTTAGTTAAATGGTTTATCAAACTTAGGAAGATGGTTAGGGAAAAAAATACACAAACAAATAAGGTATCAACTAGGAATAAAAAGAATAAAGGTGCCAGGACAAATGCATACTCTAAGTTCTCTGTAAGCACCATGATATTGGGGATATTTTCCTCCTGCTCCTCCAAAAGCCTCTTGCCATGCATCAATTAGAACTAGTATCTTTTCTCTTACATTTAAATCTGGCTGCAAACATAATTAAGAAATAATTCAATGGTATGAAAAGTGCTAATGATAGCGAATCATATCATCCTAGAAGTAACACTTACTTTTTTCTTCACTATTTTGACCATTTCATGTAAAATATCTCGGTCAACAATTTGTTGGTGAACATTGTCCCCACAATTTTTGCTCAGAGTTTCTAGCACCTAGTTAAGTTTCCCAGAAACAGTATCACCAATGGAATCTAATTAGAGACAAAAATAATAGATATAATAAAGTTCTAAGGCAAAAACCAAATAAACCAAAGGTAGAAGAATGGCACTTGGGAGACATCAGTTTCATGAATTAGTGTAATAGTGTAATTTCACCAACAAACTTCAGTTTTCTTTTGACTTGAATCGATCATACTGAGGATTTTACCTAGCAAATGATTTTAAAAGTAAAATTGTAAAGTATAGTAGCAAGTTCAATTATCCCCACAAGATAGTCCTTGATCAACCAAAAGATCAATTAATTTTAGTATGATTGATTAATTCTAATAATGATTTCTTCCACACTATGGAACAAGATCTTTTTAGTCTGGAACCGGTAGTAGTACTACAAATATATGTGCTTCCTGTAAGCAAACATTATATTACATACAGACTTATGTGATGTGCCCAAAGAAGGTAATGGTTATATGCAATTCATGTTCATGGACAATACAAACAAATTGTAATATATTAGCTATAATAATTTTATTGAACATGCATATGCTAAGAAAGGTTGTGGAATGGATATGGTTAAACATGATATATGCGGAAGTAAATATTTCATACAAACTACATAATAGATTGAACATGAGAGATTAATTTAATTTTATATGATTGAGTTTTAAATCAAAAATGTTAGGTACTATGATCAACGGCATCAATTCCTACATATTTTGTTTCACCTAAAAGCATTTAACCTATCATATTGTTAATTTTTTGTTGTCAATAAAAATCATTTTAAACCCATCTTACTCTTGTATTTGTGAAACAAGGATACTCAGTAAACTCAACTTGAAGCCTCAGCGTAAAGACTAATGGTGAATTGGAGGATGATATGAAAATAGGGTCAGTACATAATACATATTATGAGGGTGTATGCCTTTGTGAGATAAAGACTATTAGGACAAACCTGAATAAGAATTGTCCTGAGATGATGATAGAAAGCCCTTTATCGTCTCTTAATGATATTTAATGACAGCCTAGAACTCACAAAATTCAGTAGGTACCAAATATTTTTAAGTAATGTTATGAACAACTACTATGGTCTATGAAGACGCAAGAGTATTTTCATGCAGGATGTTGTAAATAGGACGTGACAACTTGTATCAGCAAGCATAAAAAAATATACTTCCATTATGCGAGCTTTTTTGTTAGGTGTGCTTATACTGTGAAATCTCGAATACAACATATACTTTGTAGAAATACTTGCTAAAGAAAATGTAATAAATTCATGGGTAGGGCAAAAGAATTTTGGTGAACACAAGAATTTTTGTCTGTAAGCTAATCTAAGATAAGATTCTAGAGATAATGGATCGAGTTACTTTTTATCATTACAATTGACAGCATCAGCTTAAGAGATTATATAGTAGAGAAATTGAGCAGTTAGACCCTATTATTATCCAAAAGAAGGACAACCCAAACAATCTATAAATATGTCATGGATGATTTCATTGTTAAATATCAGGAATTTGGATTAGACTTTTCGATATATATAATTTTTAATATATACAATTTTTTAATTACAGGAAAAGAGAAGCAAGTACTTACGAATAGTGCCAGAAGTTGAATTTGTGGGTTCTTACTTCCAAGGCGCTTCTTAAGTATTTTTAGTGCATCCTTTGCTTGTCTACTCAAAAACAAAGGATTAGTAAAAAGAGATGTCAATATTGTAGCATCCATTTAATAATAACAATAACCTATAAGAGAAACTTTATATATATATATATATAATAAAACAATTAATACCTAACGAGGATAAACAGCTCAATGAAATTAAATATTAAGCGGATTAGTTAAACAAATAACATAGCAAGCCAGTTAACCATACTTCAAGAATAATAACTTTCCATATTGATTGTATATATCAATAAAATATATGCTGACCTATCTAAATCTATAGATGTAATGTTCTCCAAACTAGCTAATATTAATAGACTAAAATGTAGGTTCTATATATCAAATGTATACATATACTATTAGCATCAAGTCCAGAAATTTATGAGTATGCTTCACAGTAAATTTCTCTAATCGTTCACAAGAAAACCCACTCCTTGAAAGTTGAAGATGCTGAAGAAAAAAGAAAATGTCTGACACATCTGATTAGCTATATCAAGTATATATTTGAAACCAAACTTATCTAGCCATCAAAAGGTTCAAATTTATCAACAATATCTGTTGGATAATCAAAGAAACTAGATGCAGTAAGGTGGGAAAAGGCATCATCCAAACTCATGGAACAATCCCAAGGTACCCCCAACACAAAACAAAATGCTAAGTAAAACCAAATTAAAATGCCGCAACAAATCGAGATCTGCTAAAGGGAAAGAGCAGGGAACGAAAGGTACCCAGGATCCATATTAATAATGTCGCACAACTCGATGTTGATCGCCCAGTCCGGGCCGGTTAGCGAATCGCTCGTAGCCCGTTCCGCGCACACCGCCGCCGTAGCCATCATCAACAAATCTGCCCACGTAAGGGGGGAAAAAAAAGGAATGCACCAAACACAAGTTAGCATAATATCAAATTTCAAAATCTACAAAAGACAAGGAAGAAAAGGAAAAATTCATGGCATTGCAAGAGCTAAGCAATCGATCATGAGTGCAAGGGTCTAGGACAAAGTAAAAAAACAAAAACAAAAAACGGAGGATGCCAAAGCCATTACCTTCACGCCAGCGAGAAGCGATGAAAAATCCCTTTCCGCAACAAATTCTTATCTTAAGGAAGAACTATGCAGATTAGTTCGTCAAAATCAAGTAGCTAGACTTCAATTTAAAGAAGAAAAACAACGAAGAAGAAGGAAGGAGCTCGACGGTTGAACGGTGCCGCCGTTCGAGAGAGATCTAACATCTACTTCGTTTCCATTCCAGCTGCGTACTAGTTTTTATAGTCAAAATTCTCCACCACGAAGTCCAACGCGTTAATGTGAAACCCAGCTCAATGGATCGGATCCACAGATTTGTTCTCGGATTTACGATCCGACTGACCGCTTTGAAAATTTTGACTCAACTGCTTTCTAATAGGTAAGTTTTTTTTTTATCCACTTAATCTCTTATTTTTATTTTATATACATAAATTATATTTTAAATTATCAAAAAAATAAAATAAATATTGTTTTATATAAAATAGATTTTAAATGATATTATTTTATAAAAACAGTTTAAAAAATAATATATGTTTTATAAAATATTTCTAAGATAATATTATTTTATATAAAATAATATTAAAATGGACTTCAAACAGATATTTTAAATATATTATTTTCTGCGATATAAATATATATATAAAAAAAAAGGTCTTTTAATTTTCTGCGACACTGTCGGATCAGTCGTTCGGATTTGAAATTCCGGATTCGGATTCCGCAGAGTAGCTTTGACTCAACCAAGTCATAAACAGAGTTGGATCATCAGCATTGACCCTTTCGCCGCTTTTTGTCTGGACTTAAGGATAAAGCGAACAACTTGTTAGGAAAGTTAATTAGCTCATCTGTTATTGGAAAATGGTACGTTTACGTGTCCCTTCAGCCAATGTTTAAATCAAAGATTTCTTTTAAGAAACATTGTATGACAATCTAAACAACATTTGTTTTAAATGCCGACATGCAGACAAAGACTCAGGAACAAGATATCTGTTTATTGTGTAACTTATCAAACGAACTGTTTTAAGATATCTGTTTATGAAATGAAAAAAAAAAAAACAACGGTATTTTGCTGCACCGCGTGTGAGGAAACTTGAGAATTATCCAATTTTACGTATCAAATTTTTATAATTTCAAAAGCGCATATTTCCTATTATATATATCTCTTCCTTCTTTTCATATTGAAATTTTTTATATTACTCATTCAAAAATTTATTCTTAATTTACATTCTCAAATTCAAATCTGAGAATATTGATACATTAAAAAAAGTTTACAAGAATATATTAATTTTGATTTAAAATGATTCAAAATTCTCTAAATTAATCAGATGAAACTTATTAATAAACTTATATTATTCAAAAATTTAAAAGTTTAATATTTTTTAAACTAGTGAAGTCATAGCAATTCGTTGATGGTGTTAGTTAATGAGTATTATTATCCTAGGTCTTATAATGAATTTATAATAAATTATATCAAGCATTTGTAAGTTTAAAAATCTAATTTACATTGTCAAATTCATATTTAAGAGTATGAATACATTAAGAAAACTTGCATGGATATATTAGTTTTAATTTGAAGTGATTTGAAATTTTCTAAATGCATCATCAATAACATATCCATGATTTTAAATCTGAAGTCGATAGCGTAAATTGAAAACAATGAATTTTTTAATGAATAGAGTAAAAATTTGAACATGAAAAGAAAAGAGGAATATAACGGAAATATGATAAGTGTTTTGGGAATTATAAAAATTGGATACAATAGGTAATATTGCTTCCTCATGCGGTTAAGTAAAATGCCGAAAAAACAAACATAGATTTAAGTCATTTAACTCGAAAGCTAGATGACTTAGTCAAGCGTATTAGACAAACATGACAGTCTCTTTATCTATTTTTAAGGTTTTATCAAGCAATTAGGTTAAAGTCAATTTCATTGAGTTTGTCAAGGTTCTGTTGATATATAGAGAATCATGTTCAATTTGACAAGGATAGGTTTGTAATACAATTAATTACAAGGAAGTTACTATCGGAGAAGGGGACAAATAGAGATGTTTATTATTTTTCTTGCTTTTTCTCATACTTATCTCTATAATTTGTTAGCACGTAGTAAAAATTAGATTGAAATTAAATTTTTATTTAAGAGACTTAGTTTTATTTAGAGAGAGTTGTTGACACATGCAATGGCATCATACAATTTATCTAATTTAGGAAAACGTACCTCATTTTAACTTGAAAATTATTTACTCTTGGATCGTTCAACTTCTTCTTCTGAGCTTCCAACTCCTTCGTTCAGGGCCATAAATGTTATGTTCTTGATTGTTGCTTTGTCCTACGAGGATTTAGATGGGGCATTGTTCCATTTGTCTTCTTCTTCTTTCCTTTCTCCTCTGATTTTGAGCTCAATGCATTTGTATTATCTCTTCCTATTCACTCAAAAGAAGTAATGCTATACTTAATTTTACCTTTGGGTTTTAACATCCTTATCTTTGGATCCTAAAACATCTATTTGATATCTCTCTTGCTCAGGGACTCTTCTTTTTTTTTGCATCATCTTCTTTACAAAGTGAGCTAGGATGAATTTTCATCACCGCTTTCGTGTTTAATGCATGAGTATTGCTCCACTTTTTTCTTATCTTTTTATTTGAAAGCAATACCTTTTTCTCTTGGCCTTATCAAGATTTATCTTAATTTTATTTCATAAAATAATTCATTTAATTTAATAATTAAAACATCTTTCAACACTTTATGCAACTGCGCCGCATATCAGATGTAAAGAGTAGTTATATTTATTATTATTTTTTAATAGTTTAAGTATTCAATTCTTTTAATCATTTAATTTTAAAAATAATCAACTCAATCTCATAAAAAAATTTCATTCGCTACTAAAATAAATCAAAAAATACTTACGGAAAACCATCTAAGGGGCCGACATCCTTAGAGTTATCATCCTAGTAGAAGAAAATCTCTGTAATAGATCGCAGTTGAAATTTAACCCTTAGATATCTAATTACAATTGTTATACAATGGGGGTCATCAACCCAGTTTTTTTAAGTCAACCGCCCATTAAGAAAAATTCATTCGTTAATTCACCGAAGCTAGGATTCGATCCTTAAATATTTGGAAAACTGAAAAAGCGCTCTGATGTTGCACCATTGCCCCGAGGGCTCTAGCTAACCCTTTAATTTTTTTTTGTAATCTAGGTATCCAGCTCTTTAAACTGACTAATCTTGAAGGTGACCAGTCCAGCCTCGCGAAAATTTTCGATCAATCACTAGGGTAAATTATGAAGCATTCACAGAGGCTCATCTAAGCGGCCAACATTTTTAGGGTTGTCGTCCCACTGGAAAAAAAAAAATCTGCAGTGTGCCACAATTAGGATTCGATCCTTAGATGTCTGGTTTACCATTTGGAGGGCTTAATCACTGCACCATTGTCCTGGGGCTCCAACTAGCCCTTTAGTTGAAGCAAAAGGTGAAGTTGTCACCTTAGCATCCCCACACTCTCTAGAAAGGGATAAATCAGGGGAGCATTTGCCCTAGCTTAATGACCCTTTGTATAGGAGAGGTCAGACACCCAGTAAGACATTTTACACCCGCTGAAAATTGACCCCAAGACATATTAGAGTAACCACACAGGCAGGTACCAACTGCGTCAACTCATGGGGGCACTAGCTATAGGATCGAGTGCACGTAAGAGGGGGGGTGAATCACGTGTTTAAAACTTTCTTTTCTTTTTGAAATCTCGTCGAAAATTTAAGGGCGCAGCGGAAAAACAAATACAATTAAAATAAAACACACAATCAGTTTTTACATGGTTCGGAGCCTTCGTTGACTCCTACTCTAAGGCCCACGCCCCCTCGGGACGTTTTCGACGGGCAATCCACTAAATGTCTCCTCCGAAAAACCTTCGGATGGAAAAATCTAATATACAATGAAAGTTGGTTTAACAACACTACACCAACTTATGCAATAACAAGAATTTTAAAAAAAACACAATAATTTTTTTTACCGACAACAATAGAATCTGAGAATTATAGCTCGTGGTCGGTGTAGTTCTTCTGCAGCGTTTGAACGTAGTGAAGTTATAGCGGAGGAACGACGCAGCAGAATGATCGCAGAAGCTTGTTTGAGTTGTATTGAAAACCATGATCTAGCCTCCTTTTATAGATGAACCTGATCTTATCCGATCCACTGAATTCGGGATAAACTTTCCGACTTCAGATCTTATGGATAATTCTATAGATAAAGCAAATTAAATAATTTGTATCTTATCCATCGCTTTGGTTTGGTTTGGTTCAGTCTGATTTGGTTCGATTTGGTTCGGCCCAGTCTGGTCCGATTCGGTCTGGTCCGATTTGCTCCGGTCCGGTTCGGTCCAATTCACTCCGGTTCGCCTCAAACTATAAGTTCGATACCGCTATCTTTCAGAGTCCATAACTCTTTACTCGGGACTCAGAATCAGGCTCTGTCAGAGGCCACGCGTGTAGAATTCAAAAATATACGTATATCCCTACAACACAAAGTTAGAAATATATATGCATGAATAGTATATCATTTATGACTTAGATCCTATGTCACCAAGACCCGGATCTAGTCACTGCCTCAACTTAGAGTTTCAAGTTGGATCTAAGTCACTGGGACTCAGCCTCACTAGATTTGCTCCTCCAGTTTGCTTACCTCACTTACCAATTACCGAGTAACCTCCTCGACGTTTGATCTCTGACCCACCAGGTCTTCCTGCCGGAATCCCACATTCGGACTTCAGCCAATCGTCTGGTCCTCCTTAACCGACTGGACTTCCTACCAACTGTCTTGTCCTCTCTGACCCAGCTAGACTTCCTACCAGAATCGCACATCTGGACTTCAACCTGGTGTCTGGTCCTCTAGATCCATCACGTTAGTTAATCTGCACACTTAGCTCAAAGGATTAAAACAACAACAGTCTAACTTTAACCTGTTTTCATACATCAAAACTTAGGGTTAGACTATTAGTGCAAACTACACCAATAATCTCCCCCTTTTTGATGTAATGACAACCTGGGTTAAAGTTAGAAAAATAAAAAGCCCTTTTCTGGCTAAGTAAAA
>JBBUKS010477118.1:0-17140 GCA_038050645.1 Hedychium gardnerianum
TTAGAAACCCCACCAATTGGATCATCCATGATCCCCCCCCCCCCCGTTGACATTCCTTCCATCTCCGAGGACCTCCCTGAATCCTCTTCTCATAGAGTTGAATCCGACACCGAACCCACTAGACATTCATTCACTTATGGAGATACGGGTCACTCTAGATTTGATTTTTCTGACTTCCATGCCTCTATGGACACTCTCCATGAAGAGCACAATACCACCCAACATATGTTAGAAAGTCATTGTGCTTTGACCGAAGAGTAGTTTCGTGAAGTACAGGACCATTTTGGGAAAATGAGGATTTTTCATGGGCAGGTCTCAGACTTTGTAATTGATTATTACAATGAGCAAAGGAGAATGGAAGAATTTAGGTGTTCTATGGATATCACGAGATGACAAGTTGCCACACTTTATTAGTACCATGAGCACATTGGCAACATGCCAGGAGCACCTTTATTCCCTTATAGACACCCTCGTCCTCCATCCCCTAGGAATCCCCATTTTCCTTATCAATATGGCCCCCACCACCATACTCTTGATTTCATTGGGACAGTGAAATGTTTAAGTCTGGGGGAGAGTAGTATATATGTACATAGTTTTATTTTATTTTTGCATTTACTTGAGTTAGATTAGTTTTATTTTCTACATTTGCTTTAGTTTGTTTGCTTTGAGTCTTGTGGCATGTCAATTGCATCATTATCATATTTTAACATGACTTGTTTTCTTACAAAAATATTAGCATGATTTTATCTAGACTTTCATGTATTGTGATGTATGTGCTAGTATGTTTAGTGAACTATTTTTTTCTATCTATAATAGTATGAAGTGAGCATGTATGTACTTTCATTGTGTGTAAGATTCTATTTTAATATTTCCCGAGAATTAGGAAGGGAATAGATTACTGCCTAAATTTGTTGTTCATTAGTCAACTCATGACCAGCAGCCTTTAGCTCCCGAATCACATTTGTCATTTTCCTCAGGTGTTGGGTCATGGTGACATTCGGGTGCTTCTTATAATTGTCAAATTTATTTGTCAGCTGTCGAAGCTTGCTCATGCTTACTCCATTGTATTTCTCTTTAAGGGCATCCCAAACAGCATGAGTCATTGGTAACTACTCATACTCACAAACTAGGACATCATCCATATAACTGATTAAGATTCATTTAGCAGTAAAGTTCTTCTTCTTCCATGCCTTATAGACATCAAGATCATGTATGTGTTGTGCTGTAGGACCATCAGCAAGTTCTTCCATAACTTGATTGACAAACTCAAGAACTTCTTGTTCCTCAAGTACATAGTGCATCTTGAGGTGTCATATTTTTTGTAGTTATTATAGGATCGAAAGAGTCGAGAGAGGGGGGTGAATCTTGATCATTTAAAATCTTTTCTTTTCATCTTCGTAAAATCGAATCAAAGTATAGTAGTAGCGGAATAAAAATAAAAATGAAGACACAATCGGTTTTAATTGGTTTATAGTCCAGTGACTACTACTTCAAGGCCTGTGATCCTTAATCGCTTCCGATGGACACTCCACTATAGTTCTTCTCTTCGAAAACTTTTTGAAAAGAAGAAAATTCGTACAATGAAATAAGGTGGATAGTAACAGTCTACTATCACCTTAAATGCATGCAAGAAATAAAAGCTTATACCGACAACGAGTAATAGAATATGAAGCATCGATTATCGAAGATTCATAGTAGCAAATCTTACACAAATAGTTACAGCAAAAATGAGATGGATCATAGAGTCAATTGATGATGAGATTCGGATCTCGAGGCTTTTTTTATAGGCGTCATTCGGTAAACACCGTTCGGTCGACGGATCCTTTCCGTCGACTGAACCTCCTATCCATCGACTGATCTCCACACCCTTCCTTGTTTGCACCAATTTGATCGTTCGATCCTATAAATCACACTATTCGATCGACTGATAACATTTATCCGTCGACGAAAACTCTACATTTATCCATCGATGAAACCTCTGGATTTCCTTTCCTGCGCATCTGATCTGATCGTCTATCATTATCATATTTGATTGATCGATTGATCCATATGATCAGTCGACAGATCCCTTTTTTCTATTTCTATTTGACCTCAATCTTATTTTGCCACGCTGTTTGAATCGGTTGACTGAATCTCATGTTTAGTCAACTAAACCCTCAGTCAACTCGAACCTTTGTTTTTCTACAAAATAAAGTTAACACAAGAAGAAGAATAATAGTAGTCTTGCAAAACAAAGTTAGGAACATATAATAATGCATGAATAAGATAGATAGTTAGGACTTTTTTTATCTTGACTTAGAAACCTCCGTTGGTTTCTTCAGTCGGATCATCGCCTAAAGTTTGTCCCTATTGGGACACAACCTCACTACTCCACTCTAGAAGTTTACCTCAACTTACCCGCCAAACATCTGGTCATTTAAACTTGTTTAAACTTCAACTACTTAGCATCTGATTGGCTTGACAGGGCTTCCTTTGATATCTAGTCATGTTTGACCTATCGAATCAACCTTGCCAGATGTCTGGTCCACTTGACCCATCTAGGCTTCCTGTCTAGTTTCCACAATCTGTCGAGACTTTCATTGCCTAGTATCTGGTCCAGTTGACCTACTAGGACTTTCCAAGTTGGGCATCCTGCAAACTTGATCAATCCATTAGATCATAACAAGACTTAACTTGAACCTTTGACAACGTCAAAATATATATTCGATTTTGGTGCTCCCTGCTCCAACAATTATCTCCATTTAATTTCTCTCATCTATTTAATTCAACTATGATATTCTTAGTAGCCATAATCTAACATAAATAAACATATTATTTAGAAATTCATTGTAATCCATAATGTATGTATGCAATTCATGATTAATTTAATGTTAATCTGATTTGATTTACAAAATCAAGTGGTAACAATGTTTCCACTCATCATTCGTACCGTTAAATCTAATCAACATTATTCAATCATATTACATACAACCCATCAAATAAATGACCCAATCATTTATAACAAACATGAAGTTAGCACATAACATTCATCTATATCACCCATTCAATTAAACATGTTGTTAATACATAACACGTATGCAAGTACAAATATACATAAAAAATAACATAAATTCATAAATAACTCTAAGGCAATAGATATGTCATCACTACTCTCACTAGGACTGACACTAGTGCATTATTATCTAACACAATGCCCATCTTTCTTGGCTAAGCAAGGGTACTAAACTCAGGCAAGTTGGCATCGGAACCCTCTACAGAATACCCATTCGGATCCTCTTCTGGATCCTCCTCAAACTCATTGGGATCCTCTCGAGGAGGTGCTACAACATCATCAACATGGTCTACATGACGAAGTAGCTCTCTGATCAATTCCACATATGCGACATGCCCCTCAAAGCGCCCCCATATGTGGTGTGCTAATTTGTCGAGATGTATCAGTAGTGATCTAACCAAGGCCCAAATCTAATAATTGTCTAGGATAGGAAAATCCTGTTACTCAAGTTTCCAGAATAATCTATCGAGCTACTCAATGTGTCCTCTAACTCCATAAGCAGGGTCATATATTATCTCATAGATAGCCTCCCTTAGCTCATTTAGTCGTACATCATGATGAGTCATGGTGTATATAGTCCATTCTATCTGGAATTGAAATCAATAGGGTCAGTACAAAACTAACAAACTAGTAACAAAACAGACTCAATTCAATTCAAACTAAGAATAGAACCAACACACTAAGAACACACAATCAATCAATATGCATAAGAAAAAAATTTCACAAATTTTCTATTAGGACAAGTATGAGCTAAAGGGGGTGAATAGCTCACTTCACTTCTTTGAACTAGAATGGCAATAGAAACTTGTGGCAAAGACTCCTCAATGCTAGCACTTTCAATTTTACTTGGTATCCACCTCCTTGAGGTGACTAATCCAAGGGTCAACTCTGAGCTCTCACATCCATCAAGAACTCACTCCTTCTTGAAAACTTTCCTGAGGTGGAGAAGCATCTTACAAGCTCGATTACACAAAAAAAAACAAAAATACAAAGAAGAATGAAAATGAGAATGCCTTTACAATGAAATCTTGCCTTGCTTTCTTTCTTGTTACTTGGGAATGCCTCTTGTTGACTCGAAAATGCAATAACACTTCACCTCAAAATCTCCAAGAACTGGTGTGTTCAAATGCTTCACAAATCCCCTTTTTTAGGGTTTCTCTCAGGCTAGAAAATGCCTCCTAATCAATTGGCCCTACCCCCAATCGATTGTCACGTCATCTCGATCGTTCAAAACTTACAGAATGACTCTTTTTCGCCTAGCTAATCGATTGGTTAGCCTCTAAATTAATTGCCCCAATCAACTCAGAAACCTTCTATTAACTCAAGAACTTTGGCTTAATCGATTCCCCATGCTTCTGTTCGCAGAGAAACACTACTGATCAATTGAGCTTAATCAACAATCGATTTCGTAGCTTCCTATTCTCTTGCGACAAACCTACAGTCAATCGATTGCTCTAATCGATTGGTGATGTCAGAATCGATTTTAGCTCCTTCTATTCTGGAGAAGACTTCTTCTAATCGATTGGCAAACAATGCCAATCGTCAATTGATTGCACCAATCGATTGGCCAACCCTAAAACTCGTATTCTAGGTTTAGGGTTTACCAATCAATTGGCATGAATGGTAACCCTAAATTCAACCTTTTCATGCCTAAATTCGGGTCTTGCTTAGCAATCTATTAGGATTTCCTCTGCCCAACATCTAATCATCCGTGACTTGTTGGACTTCTCGTTGCCCAATATCTAGTCAACCTTGACCTATTTGGACTTTCTCACTCATGTCAAGTGTCTGGTCCTCCTTGACCCACTTGGACTCCCCCTTGCCTAACCTCAGTTAGGACTTTTCCTTGCCTAACCTCAGTTAGGACTTTCGATCACCAAGTGTCTGATCATCCCTGACCCACTTGGACTTTGCCCTTGCCAACCTTCTTGTTGGACTTTCCCTTGCCTAACATAAGTTAGGACTTTTTCTTACCTAACTTAAGTTAGGACTTTCCCTTGCTTAACCTCAGTTAGGACTTTTACTTGCCTAACCTCCCGTTAGGACTTTCCCTTGCCTAACTTCAGTTAGGACTTTCCCTTGCCTAACTTCAGTTAGGACTTTCTCTTGCTTAACCTCTAGTTAAGACTTTCACTTGTCTAACCTCTATTTAGGACTTTCCAAAATCAAGTATCTGATCCTCCCTTGACCTACTTAATTTCTCTCTCACATATTGTCAAACATAGAAACTCAAGCTTAGTCAACTTGGTCAACCTTGATCCGAGAATGATTGCACCAACAATCTCCCCCTTTTTGATATGTGATAATATGTTTAAGTTAAGCTAACTCATAAGTCCAACTTTCTTCTTCTCATGCCAAAGCAAGAATGAGGGTTTCTAACTTAAACCCTACATTCTCACCCTTTGGCACATATCAAAAATCCTTCCTTAAGATTCACTCCTCTTCTCCTTCAAAACATCACAATGAAGGTTCCCAACCTTCCATTGTCTTCAAATGCTCATCCTTGAGCATAAACCCTTCAACTAATGCTCATCCTAAAGCACTCAACCCAAATCATGCATTTAAGGTGGAACTCCCCCTCAAAGCATGCTCTATCTTCAATCATAATGATTTGGAGTTCTAAAACCTTTAGAAAATCTCAAATTCTAAGTTTTAAAGTTAAAGATTCACCTTTGAATTTAAAACTCCCCCTCAAGTCTACATTAGTCCCCATTAACCATTTCTTTTAGATTTTTATCAAGAAAATTACCCTTAAATACTTGTCCAAGCATTTCATGGGGTTAGGAATAGTTAAATGACCTAAACATGACTTAATTAATTGAAATAGACTCATTTCAGCCAAAATCAGTATTTCTCAATTGATTGATAACTAACATGAATCGATTCGAGTGGCTGAACCGATCGGAGTAATCGATTCAGCACCATTCTGTGATGATCAAAACAACACTAATCGATTGAACCAATCGATTACCCCCTGAGTCAATCGATTGGTTTCCCCTGGCAATGGTGCAATGGTTTGACCCTTCAATGGAAAACCAAGGGATCTAATGTTTGTATCTCAGCTACGACGCACTGCGAAGGATTTTCCCTCTAGTGAGAAGTAGACTTAAGAATCCGGGCAATTTGGATGAGCCTTCATTAGCTCTTCCCGATTTACCCTAACGGTCAGTGGGAAACTTTCGTGGGACCAAGCCGATCGCCCTAGGTTCGATGTTACATGGTTAATCATTTATGCCCCCAAGGAAATGGTGTAATGGTTAGGTCCTCTAATGGATAACCAAGCGATCTAACGTTCGAATATCAGCTACGGCGCACTGCAAGGGATTTTCCCTCCAGTGAGAAGCGAGCCTAAGAATACTGGCTATTTGGATGAGCCTCCATTAGCACTTCCTGATTTACCCTAGTGGCCAATCGAAAAATTCTGTGGAACCGGGCCAATCATCTCCAAGATTAGTTGGTTCAAAGAGCTAGATACCTGGATTACCAAAAATTTTTTGATTAAATTCACTAGCCAATCAATTGGTACCAGTGTCCAATCAATTGGTGTTTCTGATTTTTCAATTTGATTTTAGACCAAATTTCAAAAACCCATAAATACTTCTACGTTTTTCTAAAAATCATGAAATATCACATAAATATTACTTATGTCATATACTATCAGGGAAAAAAATAGTTTTCTATGAAAATACATCTCATTTTCAAAGAATGATATAAAATTAGAAACCATTGCAAACTTTAATGTTTCACTCTAACTTTGTATTTAACTAATCAATAGTGATTTCTATCAACAAATAGACTTCACCAAGGTTTTTCAAAATGATTTTGAAATAATTTTCAAAAATAATTTCCAACCATGATCTTTGGGCTAAATACACATGATTTGTACATTAGCTTTTCCCATGATTGGACTTCACAAAATCAATGTATTTTAATAAACCTAAAACTAAAATAGATGCATTAAATCAACATCTTGAGTTTTGCTCATCTTCCAAACATCTCACTTATATCTAATGTGTCCCAATACACATACAAGTCAACTCTAAAGTTCTTGTGAGATGTATAAAGTTGTTTTCCCTAAACTAAGGGATCATGCATCTCTATCTAGATATTTTAACTTTGATCATCCTACCTAGGATGTCAACTAATGACATTGTCCTTAATTTCAAAGAATTGAAAATTTATGTATATAAATGATTATGTCATATATCAAATGCATAATTTCCAAAAAGAAATCTGACATGTAGCATTTTTCATAATAATATGAATGGTAAGATATGATGTCATGGCATATGATAGGGCACACAAATCATGACAATTATAACACAATGAAATTTTCTATATTTTCCATCTAAGTTTCAATAACCTAATCGCTATGCCAAAATCCGTGATTTGATAAAGGTGACCTTATTTCCCTTGAATGTGCCAAAAATCCCAACTTGGCACACTCTTGACTTCTATCCTATTTGTGCCAATTTGATTAATCAATTTCTCAAATTTTATTGGCATACTTTACTCTTCAAGAGTAAAAATTAACTTCTTATTTTCAAGATGTCACAATCTCTTGAAAATGCACTAAAATATCAACTTCACCACGGTTGGGTTAACTACCCATCCAATTAGGGTTGGCATACTCTATATTCATCTAGGGTGTAGAGAACACACTCTTAGGAACCCAAAATCTATTGGTGCTCCTTGGGTGTACTAAGTACTTACTGGGGATAACTTTTGTAGATACCTTCCTAATGACTTTCCTAAGCTCCTTAGAGCCTTAGTCAGGCTAGTCTTCTCAATGTCAACTCTAAGGATAACTATATGGAACTCTTTAATAGGAAGTCATGCTTTCCTTGGACTTGGGTTTGTATCTCAAGCCCTTCTTTCCCTTAGATGGCTCTTGTCTTCCTAAACCTAGGTTTTGCTTTTTGGACCCTTTGACATTATTTGTCATTTTCTCTAAGGTCTTCTCTAATTTATCAAGTCAAGACTTGATTTTCCATCATTAAATCCTCAAATTTGAATTTTTCATGATTGCCTTCAATATTTTTCTTTTTAGACATATATCTAAATTGCTTAGGATTTTTGCCTAGGTAAGGTTGTTCCTTAGGTAAGGTTGTTCTAGCATGAAATGATTTATAATTCTCTTTAGGATTTTCATGCTTCCCATTTTCATGATAAATAGCATTAAAATGATAACACTTATTTTTTAGCAAGCTTGTTATCATGATATAAAGCAATACCATTAACTAATGGTACCTTAATTTTGCTTTTAGAAGCTCCCCCTTGATTTGAGCTTCCTCCCTTGTTCTTATTTGAAAGTCTCCTCTTTGAACATTGATTTTGATAATGTTCCTTTTTATTGTATAAGAAACACACAATGTGCTCTTCGCCCTTTCTTATCAAAGTTTCGGCCTCTTTAGATTTCTCCTTCACCTTGGGTGTCACGTTAGTCTTCTTCTTGACAAATTTTGGACAATTGCTCTTATAGTGCTCTTTTCCCCTACACTCAAAGCAAATGATATGATCTTTATTTTTACAACTTGAAATAGTTATACCTTCTTTACTTATAGGGGTGACACATGATTCTTCTTCATTGGTTTCAGAAGTTGAGGGTTTTTCTTATTCCAGTGTCAATGATCTCTCCCCCTCAATCCTTGAGGTGGATGCCTATTCAATTTCCTCCTCGGATGTTTAACACCTCTCAACCTCTAAATCCTCAAGCTCTTGATCCAATGAGTCTCCCCTTTGGATTTGTTTTTAATTTGCATTGAAGTTGGATCTTTATAGAGCTAGGCTAACTTACTCCATAACTTCTTGGCATCTTTGTATTCACCTATCTTACACAAAGTATTGTTAGGCAATAAATAAATCATTAGCCTTGGATCTCTTCACTTGCTCCTCGGTCCATTTCTTCTTCTTGAGGAGCTTTCCTTTGTTATCTATTGGAGCTTGAAATCCCTCCATTAGAGCAAACCATTGCTCTATGTCCATCATGAAGAAATTTTCAAACCTTGATTTCCAAAGGTCGAAACTTCCAAATCCGAAGGGTGGAGGTGCCCAGATATCGTATCTGAATCCATCTCGGGGTTCCATTTTGAAGTTGAGCTCCTTGATGATAAGTCCTAGACTTGTTGAAATTTAGGGCTCTTCTTCTTCTTTGTCTAGCTCTTTTCTCCTTCTGGTGATTAGTTCGATGAAGCAAAATCTCACTCTAATGCCACTTGTTAGGACCAATATGAGCTAGAGGGGAGGTGAATAACTCGCTTCGCTTCCTTGAACTTGAATGACAATGGAAACTTGTGGCAAAGACTCCTCAATGCTAACACCTTCAAATTTATTTGGTATCTACCTCCTTAAGGTGACTAATCCAAGGATCCACTCTGAGCTCTCAAATCCACTAAGAACTCACTCCTTCTCAAAAAAATTTTGAAAGAGGAGAAGCATCTTACAAGTTTGATTACACTCGGAAATTTTTCGGAAGCAAAGAAGCATCTTACAAACTCGATTACACAAGAAACACAAATACAAACGAGAATAAAAGCGAGAACGGCTTTACAATGAAATCTTGCCTTACTAGCTTTCTTGTTGCTTAGGAATGTCTTTTGTTGACTCGGAAATGCAACAACACTTCACCTCAGAATCTCCAAGAATTGGTGTGTTCAAATGATTTGCAAATCCTCTTTTCTAGGTTTTCTCTTGAGCTGGAAAATGCCTCCCAATTGATTGGTCTTACCCCCAATCGATTTTCACATTAGCTCGACCATTCAAAACCTACAGGATGGATCTTTTTCGCCTAGACAATCGGTGAGTCAGGCCAATCGATTGGTGTTTAACCTATGAATTGATTGCCCCAATCGACTCAAAAACCTTCTATTCACTCGAGAACTTTGGTTGAATCAATTTCTTCCCCATGCTTCTATTCATAGAGAAACAGTACCAATCGATTGAGCTTAATCCGCAATCGATTCTGCAACTTCCTATTCTCGCGCGACAAACCCACAACCAATCGATTGCCCTAATCGATTAGTGATGCCAAAATTGATTGCCCTAATCAATTCTGGCTCTTTCTATTCTCGAGAAGACTTCTTCCAATCGATTGGCAGGCGACAGACAATGCCAATCGATTGGCAAGCAACGCCAATCGATTAGCTTAGATTGCACTAATCGATTGGCTAACCCTAAAACTCAAATTTTGGGTTTAGGGTTTATCAATCGATTGGTAACCCTAAATTCAGCCTTTTCAAGCTTGAATTTAGGTCTTGCAAGGTATTTGGTTGACCTCAACCTACCAGGACTTCCTCTACCCAACATCTTGTCATCCATGACCTGTTGGAACTTCTCGTTGTCTAAAATCTAGTTAACTTTGACCTATTGAGACTTTCTCACTCATGCCAAGTGTTTGGTTCTCCTTGACCCACTTGAACTTTCCTTTGCCTAACCTCAGTTAGGACTTCCGATCACCAAGTGTTTGGTCCTCCCTGACTCACTTGGACTTTGCTCTTGCCAACCTTCTTGTTGGACTTTTCCTTGCCTAACCTCAGTTAGGACTTTCTTTTACCTAATGATGTGCGTAGATTATATATACTTTTATATATTATTTGACGCACATCTTCTTGTATTCACTGATTATGATCTACATTATCGCACCATATTTCATCATATTATTATGCTTTCACTCTATGTTGTTTGAAGATCTGCTCTTTCTCTATTTTTATTGACAAGACACATTTAGAGCAAAAATGGAACTAAAATGAACATTGGATTAGCAAAGGACAAAGTTTATCAGCTGATATGGTTGTGTCTCATTGAGACATGGTCGTGTCTCATTGAGACATGGCCGTGTCTCCCAGGAGCACCAGTTGTCCAGCTAGAACACACGGCACGACCATGTCTCTTTAGACATGATCGTGTCTCTGCTCCAAGAAGACCCATGCTGGGGTCGTGCTTCAACAAGAGAGAAGCTCAATCTTTACACTAGAATCGTGCCCAAAGGCATGGTGGTGTTACAAGGTCAGAGATTTACATGGCCTGGTCGTGCTTGAGAAGCATAGTCGTACCTCACCTGCTTAAGCAATCCACGACTTAGTCATGCCTTAGAGGCATAGTCGTGCCTTCTCCTCCTGGAAATTACACGCCACGGTCGTGTCTAGGAGACACGGCCGTGTAATCAAAAAAATAGGGGTTGTGCCCTAGTCTATATTACCTCTTTTCGATGAAGGAAGGGTCTTCCTATCTTGGGAACCTACTTGGTTCATTTATGTACTAGATTCCTGTGATTTATTAACAATCCAAGGTCGATTTCTCCATTCCGTCCATTCCGTCCATCATCCTGTAATTTCTCTTCTCCTTTCTTTGGATTTGAGTTGTACAATGTTTTCTTTGATGTCTTTGGGTTTAGTTTTCTTGTTTATGGAGTAGATCTTTGTACTTTAAGATGTAGGGAGTAATTGTAGTGTGATGATGATGTTAAATTCTATGGATTTGCAACTTTCTTGTTTCAACGATATGCTTATGCCTTGTTCCTATTTGATGAAATATGTGTGTGAACTTTTATTGATTAATTACATGTTTTATTGAATGGATGTGAAGGGTTGATCATCATGTAAGGGAGACACTCTAGATTGTATGACCGAGGAGCCCTTCATGGAAAAGGGTATTCCTTTAACCGGACATTCTAGAGTCTTCGCCTTGAAATGATGGTCAATTCTCCACAAGGGAGTATCTAATTAGGGCTTAATGGGTTTTCCTTAATTTTGTGATAGAAGTGACTTATGTAATTTATACCGTATGACCGAGGGCCCTTATGTGACAGGGGGTATCCCTTTAACCAGACTTTCTATGTTACATTTTCTACTTAATAGCATTGAATATCAATAGGATAAACACTCAGGTGCATCCGTCGCGGGGTTGTGTCAATATTTAATTAGACTCACTATAATAGCATAAACATTGAGGATAGGAAGTGAATGATTCATAGTACATCATCTAGCATTGCAATGAAACTGTAGTCCTAGAGTCGCTTCCCAAACCACTTTCACCAACTCACTTGCGATTCTCTCTCTTTCTCTCTCTCACACACTCTCTCTCTAGTTCACAAGCTTACAACCAACATTCAATAGTCTACATAACTTCCTTCACAGACTTAGCTAGTGCTTAGTCCACAGTCCCGTGGGATCGATATTTTTATTACTGACGATGTAACCATGTAGTTGCGGTAGCGTAACAAGGTTTTGATGTCGTTGCCGGGAACTGTTAGATATTAACATTAGTTGATAAGTGATTTAGTTACTCTAGACATTTTTCTTTTTATTAATAAAATTTTGTATTTTATTTGTTGGTCTATAATTTTGTTTTGCAATATACATACCCGAAAATTACTACATTTTTGCTTGCTTGTCTATAGCTTTGTTTTTCAATATACATACTCCAAAAATACTACATTTTTGCTTTATCCTGATTTGGAATTTACTCTTTTATGCAAAGATCTGTAAGAAATCTTTTGTATGCTAATCCTGAGATTGACAAAACATTCAAAAAAAGAAGGAATCTGTAGAGACAATCAGAGGTTGAGCAGAGTCAGCTTGAAATAACAAACAAACCATTAAGGGATTATGCAACACCTCATGCAAAAGGCCTTAGGTCTAGCATCACCAGACCTCTCATTGAGGACAATAATTTTGAAATCAAGCTAGTTGTAGTTTCTATGGTTTAGCATTACCAATATGGGGGTGGACCAAATGAAGACCCAAATCAACACTTAGAGACATTTTACGAGATTTATGGCATAAAGAAAATGAATAGAGTTGCAGTAGATGTCATCAAACTATTATTATTTGGATTCTCATTGAGGGGTAGAGCAAAGATATGGCTCAATTCTTTGCCACCCAACCCAATAACATCAGACATGGGAGTAATGTGAGCAAACCTTCTTAGAAAAGTTCTTCCCTCCTAGCAAAACTGCTCATATGAGAAAGCTTATAACTAGCTTCAAACAAATTGAAGGGGAGTCCCTTTATGAAGCTTGGGACAGATTTAAAAGGCTTCTTTGACAATGCCCCCATCATGAATTAGAGAAATGGCTAGTAATCCACACATTCTATAATGGAATCAATTATCAGACAAAGAAGTCCTTGGATTCCGCAGCTGGCTGAGCCTTAATGAAAAAGGGCCTAGATGAAGCTGAAGAAATAATAGAAAGTGTAGCCTTTAATCACCATCAGTGGGCAACAAAGAGAAGCAATCCTATTAAAATTCCTGGGATACATGATGTAAATGCTTTGGATTTAATTTCTGCCAAGATGGATGCTCTAAACAAAATATTTGACTCTATGCATGTTAATCCAGTAAATGTGATAAGTTCAAGTTGTGAGATATGTGGGGAATTGGAGCACACTAAAGCTTGCCAACTTGGGGTTATTACTGCACAATTGGCTCAAATTGAACAAGTGGATGCAATTGGAAATTTCATTGCATGGCCCAATAACCCATACTCCAACACTTACAATCCCGGATGGAGGAATTACCCCAACTTCTCCTACCGCACAACCAGGAGAAAATGGGGCAACCATCAAATTTTTAGCAAAATTCACAACCCTCAAGAATAGAGAAAAAGCTTGAGGAGATTCAAGCTACTCAATTAGAGATGAAAAATGATATCAAGAAGCTTTGTGGAAGAATGGATAACACTTAAAATCATTTGAAGATTCTTGATAATCAAATTGCGCAAGTAGCAAGTTCCTCCTCAAGACCGGTCATTTCCAGGAAAGCTAGAACAAAAGCTAGTTGAGCAATTGCAACCAAATAGAACTAAGAAGCGGATGGACCTTGGGGCAACCCCAAGTGACTGCTATATCACAAGGGATCGAGCATACGCCGATTAGAGAGTCAACTCCTTCCTCATCGTAAAATGATCACATCCAAGAGGAAATCGAGAACAACGAACCGATTGAGAAAAGCCCAATGGGTAGATACGTACCGCCGATACCCTTCCCTCAACGGGTTTCATACACAAAAAAAGATGAAGAATTTAGCAAGTTTCTCAAGAAGGTGAAAGGACTTTGTATTGACATTCCCCTCATATACACTCTACAACAAATACCTAAGTTTGCAAAATTCATGAGGCAAATCATCTCCAATCGCCGAAGAAAAGATGGATATGAGACTGTGGCCTTAACTGAAGAGTGTAGTGCTCTATTTCTGAATGCACTACCACAAAAGCTCAAGGATCCAGGAAGTTTTTGTATCTCTTTCAAAATAGGGACAACGATGAATGACAAAGCTTTTTGTGATTTAGGAGCTGGCGTTAGTCTCATTCCATATTCAATCTACAAGAAACTTGGACTCAATGATTAGAAACTAACCACCATGACATTACAACTGGTGGACCACTCTAGTAGATACCCTATGGGTATCATCGAAGATGTTCCGGTAGAGGTAGGGGGGATTCATAGTCCCTACAAACATTGTGGTCTTAGATATGGAAGAGGACCCGGAGATACCTATAATTATTGGAAAGCCTTTCCTTTCCACTATCGGATCAGAAATAGATGTCAAAAATCATAAGCTCATGTTGGTAGTAGGCGAGTAAAAAGTCGAATTCGATTTATCTAAGGCCACTAAATGTTTTCTACTAAAAAAAGTATTTGTTTCAAGTTTGAAGGTATCCAACCAAGAGAGAAAGAAGAACATCACCCCCATGATCGACCGTCGGACATAGCACCAAATTCAGCGAGAGAAGAAAAGTTGCCCCCCAGTAAGAAGGACAAATATATTATCCTAGCAAGAGTCTGGATAAGAGATGGGGTAGAAAAACCAACTTGCCATCATGGAGGGACATGCAACCCCTTCAAGGCAAAGGCTCCGAGTTGAGCCAGATCAGGGGTCAAGCTAATGACCCTAAACGAGCACTTCTTGGGAGGCAACCTAAGGGTTACTTTTGATTCTATTTTGTGGTTTTTGCATCATATTTTTATTTGAGTCTTATTTTTGTTTTTGTTCTCTTTTTCGGATTGATTGGCCTACATGAGTTGGCCATGAAATTTTCACGGGCGTGGAAGGTCGTCGAAGGAAGAAAGAAACACAACTAGAGCAAAAAATAGAGACTATGCATGGTCGTGTCTCCATGACACAGCCGTGTCCCCTGCTTAGAAAAATTCCATGGGCAATTTGTGCCATTTGCTATGGTCGTGCTACGACCAAAGAAGAATACATGCCGAGGCCATGCCATTTGGCACGGTCATGTCATATACATGGCACAACCATGTTTCTTCTGTGTTTCCCCTCCATTTCAAAAAAAAAGAAGAAGAAAAGAGGTCGTGTTTTTTCTCGAAGAAACACACAGTACGGTCGTGGTACTTTTCCCAAGTTGTGTCAAGCTTCTAGAGAAAAGCACGCCCAAGCCATGCCTTTCTACACGATCGTGGGGCATTCACTCTAGGGGTATTACCCAAAGGTTACTTTTGTTACGCTACCACAAGTGCATGATTACGTTATCAATAATAAAAATATCGATCCCATAGGAATTATGGACTAAGCACTAACTGAGTTTGCAAAGAAAGTTATCTAGACTATCGAATGTTGGTTGTAAGCTTGTGAACTAAAGAGAGAGTGAGAGAGAAAGAGAGAGAATCGCAAGTGAGTTGGTGAAAGTGGTTTGGAAAGCGACTCTAGGACTACAGTTTCATTGCATTGCTAGATGATGCACTATGAATCATTCATTTCCTATCCTCTATGTTCATGCTCTTATAGTGAGTTTAACTAAATTCTGACACAACCCCGCGACGGATGCACCGGAGTGTTTACCCTATTGACATTCAATGTTATTAAGTAGAAAAGGTAACGTAGAAAATTTGATTAAAGGGATACCCCCTATCACATGAGGGTCCTCGGTCATATTGTCTAAATTACACAAATCACTTCCTAACATGGAATTAAAGTAAACCCATTAATCCCTAATTAGATACCCCCTTGTGGAAAATTTATCATCATTTCAAGGCAAAGACTCTAGAACATCCAATTAAAGGGATACCCTTTGTCACGAAGGGCCCCCCAATCATATGATCTAGAGTGTCTCCCCTACATGATGATCAATCCTTCACATCTATTAAATAAAACATGCCATAATTCAATAAAAGTTCACGCACACATTTCATCAAATAGGAACAAGGCATAAGCATGTCATTGAAATAAGAAAGTGGCAAATCCATTGAATTTATCATCATCATAACATTACAATTACTCCTTACATCCTATAGTGCAAAAATCTACTCCATAAACAAAGAATCTAAACTCAAAGACATCAAAGAAAAAATTCTACAACTCAAATCCAAAGAAATGAGAAGAGAAACCTTAGCCGGTTGAAATCTGAGTCTTCGGGAGTGGTCTCCTAGCTTGGATGAGGATGGATTGGAGGAATCGGCCTCAAATTGTCAATAAATCATAAGAATCTAGTGGCTAAATGAACCAAGTGGCTTCCCAAGAAAGGAAGACCCTCCCTCCTCTCAAAAGGGGGAAGAAGACCCCTTTTATAGTAGAGGGCATGACCCCTGTTTTTGCAGTCGCACGACCATGTCTCTTAGACACGGTTGTGGCTTGTAATGGCCCAGAGGAGAAGGCTCGGTTGTGCCTGTCAGGCATGGCCTGGCCGTGGGTTCTTCAGCAGATGATGCACGATCGTGCCTCTCAAGCACAACCGGGCTGTGTAAAACTCTATCCTTGCAACATGACCGTGGCTCTAGGAACAACCCTGGCATAATGTTTGAGTTGCTCTTCTTGTTGAACATTATCGTGCCTCTTAGGCACGGCCCCGCGCATGGGTTTTGCTAGAGCAGAGACATGGTCGTGTCTAAGGAGATACGACCGTGACGTGTCTTCTGGTTGGGTAGTTGGTGCAACTGGGAGACACAGCCATGTCAACTGATAGACTATCCTTTGCCACTCCAATGTTTATTTTAGCTTCATTTTTGCTCCAAACACATCGTATCAATGAAAATTGTTAGTAGAAGCCCTAGAGCCAATAATGTGATGGTTGACTAAAGGACTCATTATATCATATTCTTGTATTAATAAAGGCATGTTTTGGTTATTATACTTACT
>JBBUKS010477128.1:0-17137 GCA_038050645.1 Hedychium gardnerianum
GTGCACTCAAGGAATTTGGGTAGTTATAGTGCTGGTCCACCACGATGAATTGATGTATATTTTATAATTTATATTCTTTATTTTTATGTTGCCACGTAAACAAATCTCAGTTGTTATAACATACGCATGCGATTAGTTCGAGCTAATTGTCTTAATTTAAACTTAATAAAAGACTCGATCAATTCCGTGGACCGTGACTAATCGCGTGAGTGAGTTGACTTCGATTCCTCCGCCTAAAATCCCAATCACGAATAAGATCGGACCGAACTGAATCGAACCGGTCGAGATTTTCAATAATACTTTTTTTTAATCGAATAAAATAAAAAAAATAACGTATTTTATTTTTATTATAGTTAAAAACTAATTATATTTTTCTACACTTTTAATCAAAATGATCACTAACTAAAATTATTTAGAACATCGCCAAAATTATTTTATATTATAGTAATTTGAATTAATTTTGATAAAATATTTTTAATTTTAATTATAGTAGTTTTGATTAAACTAGTTTAGATTAATTAATATTATTATAATATTATTAGATTAATTTTAACTTAATTACAATAAGAATAGTTTTAATTAATTTTGAAACAATTTTAATTAATAATATGATGAGTAAAATTATACTGGATTAAGATAGGGACGAGTAAAATCTCAATTAAATCTAAATAATAACCGATCAAATTTGAAAATTTAATTTAGTTAATTTGAAATTTTAATTTTTTTAAAAATCATAATTATTTTGATTTATTTGGTTTGATTTTGATTTTTAAAATTTAAATTTGATTAAAACGATTAAATTTAATTAATATTGATCGACTATTATATTAGAATAGTCAACTGATTTACTTAAATATGATTGATTAATTGATAATCAGATAGACTTAATTATCTAATAATAATTGACTAATGATACAACATCATACTTTTAAGTAAAATTTGTTTAATTTTATTGTCGATCAAATTAATTAATTTTTTAAAATTGTTTAATATTTTTTTTGATTAATTTGATTTATTAAAAAAGTTTGATTAATTCAGTTTTGACTCACTGGTCGGATTAGTTTGATTTTTAGTGAAAAATCATTTTTATCACACAAAAAAGAAATAAGAGAATTATATTTTAATTTCAAATGACATATATATTTTAGAAGTTAATTTTTAAATATGGATAAATATTATTTTAAATTTATTCAATATGCGAATCTATTTTTAGAACTAGTCAATCTATATATATTAAAAAAAAAGAAGAATATTTTAAATAAGAAATTTAATGAAGAATATTTTAATTTAAAAATAAGGTTATATATATAAAAATCAGTTTGCGGATCAGCCGAAGTACATCAGACAGCGTATTCCTTTTCAGGTGGGCCCTCCACGCACGTTGTGGACACGACCCATTTACTCCAGAACCACGAACGCTATCTACCCGAATTAAATTGAATTAATACTGATCAAAATTATCATTAAATATTTAAATTTTTAATCCGATTAATTTAAAATAATTAATTCGATCAATATTTTTAATTTTGTTATCTATTAAAAAATCTTTTATAATTCATCAGAGCTAAGTCTTAAATTTCAAATGTTAACTGAATCTCAAATTTTAAATATCTAATTTATCAATTCTAACCATAATATTTTACCTCTTAAATAAAATTATCATTTCTGAATTGTCCTTCTGAAAAATAAATAATAATTAAATGTTAATTTAGCTTCAGTGCAAATTAGTAGAAAAATGTTTTGTGCAAATTTATTAATTAAAAAAAAATCGAAATCAGTGGAAAAAGGGCTTGAAGATTTCAACAATTATTATAGAAAAGAAGATTTTTTAAAAGAATAAATTGGCTTTTATTTTATTTTATTAAAAAAAAGAAAAAAGAAAAAAGAGGAGGGTTGGTGATCAAAACCGCACCCAACTCTCGGTCAAAAATTCCAAGCCCACCCAATCCCATCTAATCACCGATCGCCGTATCTCATCTCCACGGCTCCGCCAGATCGAGCAGATCGCGAGGATCAATCAGGTGATCGGAGCATCTGCGAGACGTGGAGTCGTAGATCTCGTCGTAGATTTGACGGGCGGAGCGATCTCGTTGGCTATGGGATGTCGCATCCGCCCAAGGGAAATGGTGGTAGCTTGGGTCAAAATGAAGGATTTGGATCGGAAGAAGGTGGTAGTTGGGGGATCGCGGCTCGCCCTCCCTTCCGCATGGTGCGAGACCGAGAGACAGCGGGCTCGGAGCATTCGCTATCACGTGGACCTTTACCTGCCCATTTAAGGCGCACCAATCCTTCTACAATCTCTAGCCCTCTCTTCTGGTTTTCTCCCCCTCTCTCCCCCGGTTTCCTCCCTTTCTCAGGTCCTTTGCCTGCTTATTGGCTATTGTTAGTTCCGCGTGGTCGAGTGCGTTCTGCTTCGAAGCGTGAGATCTTTTGCCTCTTCGCTTTAACTCGTAGCCTCCAAGATTCCACCTTTTTTGTTTCCTCGCGAATTTGAATTTGGTAGCTATGAGTTAGATACTTTACGGAATTAACATAAGCTTTTGCGTTGAGTACTCAGTCAGTTGATTCCTATTAGTTTCTTCCGTATCTTTGATACCTCTAGTATGGCTTCGGCTTTCCTATTTCCCAGTTCTTAGACGATTAATATTAGAAAGCTGATCGCGTGTTATTGATGCTGATGATATTCTGAGTCTTTTATTTTTGTATGTTGTGAAGAGTTGAGGCGAACTACGTTATTTGGTCAGTTGGTCTTGTTTGCTGTCTGTCTTTGCTGGGATAAGTTGTTGCAATCCGGCTACGAAGGTTTTCATAATGGAACTTTTTCCCCCAAAGTTTTTTTTAGAATTATAAGGACTTTTAGTTGCTCTTTTGATTTATTTAGTCAAAAAATGTACTTTTAATGTTTTAATCTCCTGACTGTACATCACAAGGTGTCGCTTAGTTGAATCAATATGAAGTTTCATACTCATTCAAGTCTTAGATTAGTGCCGATATGCAAGTAAAACTAGAAGTAATTTTTCACGACTCTCAAATACGAATCTAACCTACTCCATTTTTTATGCTTTCTAATGCATTGTAATTCATGATAGCATTTTCTAAATCAAGAACTTTGTTGTTAGGAGCAAAGAACTCGGAAGGCATCATCTACTAGTTATAGTTTGAAATTATCCTATTGCCTCTTGATTATTTTGGAAGCTATGAATTTGAGACTGATTATAGTTACATTCTTCAATCTAACGTCCTATTTCCTATGTGCAGCATGTCTGAAGCTCAAAGGGAACCTGTAATTGCAGAAGCTCTACACCTGAATGGAGTTGTAAATGGAACATTTCAAGTCAGACATACAGCTGCATTATCTAAAGTGGATGATTTCTGCAAGGCTCTTGGTGGAAAGACACCTATTCATAGCATATTGATCGCAAACAATGGAATGGCAGCAGTTAAATTCATTCGCAGTGTCAGAACTTGGGCCTATGAAACTTTTGGAACCGAAAAGGCAATTCTTTTGGTGGCTATGGCAACTCCTGAAGATTTGAGAATTAATGCAGAGCACATAAGAATTGCAGATCAATTTGTTGAAGTACCTGGTGGAACCAATAACAACAATTATGCTAATGTTCAACTCATTGTTGAGGTTTCTATGCTTATCTCTCTTTTATGCATTTGAGAATATCCTTTTGCTCATGAAAATGAAAATAATGCAGTTGGCAGAGATAACTCATGTTTCTGCTGTGTGGCCTGGTTGGGGTCATGCTTCTGAGAACCCTGAGCTTCCAAATGCACTGCATGCCAAGGGAATCATTTTTCTTGGGCCTCCTGCTGGACCTATGGCAGCACTAGGGGATAAAATAGGTTCTTCTTTGATTGCTCAAGCTGCAGGAGTACCAACACTTGCTTGGAGTGGCTCACATGTAAGTCTTATACACTTAATTTGGATATAGTCCTTTTCCATCCACATAATTTACAGGTTAAAACAACCTAATTTACAGGTTAAAATACCACCAGATAGTTGCTTGGATACAATTCCGGAGGAAATATACAAGGAAGCTTGTGTATATACAACAGAGGAAGCAGTGGCTAGTTGTCAGATGATTGGGTACCCAGCCATGATCAAGGCATCTTGGGGTGGCGGTGGTAAAGGCATAAGGAAGGTATAAACACCATTCAACCTTAGCAATATTTAATTCTTGCATTTCTATCATTATGATATTAATAAACAATTCCAAGAAATTTGCAATAAATTAAGTTTACCGGTGAACTCTTAGTAACATATCTTCTAAATTCTAAGTTAGTTTTCATGAGATTACCAAATTATTTACACAACTGGACGTGATTAAATTGTTGGAGACTTTGCCTATTCTCCATTCCAACTTATTTTCTTGTTGTAAAGATGATCCAGTGAAAGTTGATCAAGGCTACAATTTTTTCTATTCTAGGATTGAAGATTTTGGTTTTTTTTTCTTCATCATCTTACTTGGATCTTTCCGAATCACCAAAATATTTCAAGTGCAACCTCAATAGTCAGACTAGAACAATTGAATTCTCAGTTTTGTCTTTATTAAGCTTAGTTGAGATTTACAGGTTCACAATGATGATGAAGTTCGAGCTCTGTTTAAACAAGTGCAAGGTGAAGTTCCAGGGTCTCCAATATTCATAATGAAGTTAGCATCTCAGGTGAGATACTTCAAGTTTTCATAATTGGAAAATCTATCTGAAACATGGTTTTGAGCTTCACCAAGTTTGAGGTCTTTTAGACTAATGATAGCCAAAGAAAAGATGTTTTATCATGCCCATAGGTTGCAGAGCTTGAACATACTAGAATAAATTTATAGCATTGCCTTGGTGTGCATTTTCATACCACTGCCCTTTGGTGTAAAGCATGTGAAAGATAATCAAGCAAACAATCTTCTTTTTCCTAATCGAGTAGAAGCTTACATGTTCATCCAATTTTCATGATGTTGGTTAGTGCATTAATCGTAAATACTAAGTTGAAGAGCCATAACATGAGACCATATCATATGGTACTCCATTCATCTGCTTTGTCTGATTGTTTGAAGTTACATTTTCATGTAGAGTCGGCATTTAGAAGTACAGTTACTATGTGACCAGTATGGAAATGTGGCTGCTTTGCACAGTAGAGATTGCAGTGTTCAGAGGAGGCACCAAAAGGTAAGCTTCTATTCACTTTCATCTTACTTTTCTTTTGTTAAATTCTCAGAACCATTTCCTTATGGTCTGAAGTTTGGAAGTATATCCACTAGTGTCCTCTCTATTTTCAACATAGAAGCAGTTTCTATATATTCTCCCTTTCCAGGCTTCTGTCTCTGGTCTCTCCTTTACAATCATAACTTAGATTCAAAGGAAAAAAGTCCAATTTGTCTTCAAGACAATTTTTTAACTCTAAAATTTATAAGCATATTAGTAGATTCATGGCCAACAAATTTATCATAATTGCATTAACTATTCTAGCATGAGAGAATCCTCTTTCTTTTCAACTTCATATTCAAACTCAAAAAACTTCAATTTGTCATTCTTCTTTCTGAATAAACTTTTATTTTTTGAATCTAAAATAACTGAATGACTTTATTGACAACTCAATAAATTGTTACCAGATTATTGAGGAAGGTCCTATTACAGTAGCCCCTCATGAGACGCAGAAAAAACTTGAGCAGGCTGCTAGAAGGCTTGCAAAATGTGTAGGTTATGTTGGTGCCGCTACAGTTGAGTATCTTTATAGCATGGAAACTGGTGAATACTACTTTCTAGAGCTCAATCCTCGATTACAGGTTTGTTGATTTACAGTCACTGTAAACTGCAGATGGTTTATTCAAAATTTTCTATAGATTTTTTTTTTAATATTTTTGTAGGTTGAACATCCTGTAACTGAGTGGATTGCTGATGTAAACTTGCCTGCAGCTCAAGTTGCTGTAGGGATGGGAATACCCCTTTGGCAAATTCCAGGTGAAAACTTTATAACCCATATGGTTAACGAACTATCCATTTATTTATGCTGTCTACTGTTCTTATCTCATAATGTTTGCTTGAATTTAGAAATCAGACGGTTTTATGGAATGGATAATGGAGGAGGTTATGATGCATGGAAGAAAACATCTATTCTGGCAACTCCATTTGACTTTGATAAGGCTGAGTCTGTTTGGCCTAGAGGACACTGTGTAGCTGTTCGTGTCACTAGTGAGGATCCAGACGATGGGTTCAAGCCTACTGGTGGAAAAGTGCAGGTGATACCTTTGAGAAATGTATTATTGTGTTGTGTTGTAGATTCATAAACAACCTGATTAAATATCTGATTTCTCTTATCTTAATATATGCAGGAATTGAGTTTTAAAAGCAAACCTAATGTGTGGGCCTACTTCTCTGTTAAGGTTTGCTTTCTAAGGAATCTTAGTTTTTTTTTTCTTCATTTAATCTACAAATCCTATGGTTGTCTTCTGTTTACCGGGAAATACTAACAATCAATCGCTATTGCTTCAAACTCCAGACAAAGAGTTGGCAAATCTTTATTCATTATTTTAGACTGACAAGGATAGAATTTTTTTGTTACTATATATTACTAATTAGTAGCTTAGTCTATGATATCCACATGTAACTGATGAAGTTTTTTATTTTTGATCAATATAATTTTTACTGCTATTTGTTCATTAGTAATCTTGTTTCTATGTTTTTTGGTTTCGTCATATTCACAGTATGGATTGACTGTTGGATTACTGATTTATAGTGAATTTGGAACATAATTTTGTGAATTATATAGGGCTTCTTACTATATATAATTATTTCTCGAAAAGAAAAAGTTTCTATTTTCTAAATATAGAAGCGCTAAGTTCCTTTAAGTAACATCCATTTTGCATGATTTGCAGTCTGGAGGTGGCATTCATGAGTTCTCTGATTCTCAATTTGGTATGGTTCATCTGAAATTGACCAAGTGCATCCTAATTAAAGTTTTTAGTTTTTTGGTTGGCCATGAATGGTTGACATATATGTTCTTGTTTTTGACAAACTTCTCAACTTATTTCAGGCCATGTTTTTGCATTCGGAGAGTCTAGAGCTTTGGCAATAGCTAATATGGTTCTTGGGCTGAAAGAGATACAAATTCGTGGAGAAATCCGCACAAATGTTGATTACACAATTGATCTCCTCAATGTAAGATATTTCGAAATGACATTTATCTACTTCTGCACACGTGTTCATTTTCATCCTCTGCAATTGTAGGCTTCAGAATACAGAGACAATAAGATCCACACAGGTTGGTTGGACAGTAGAATTGCTATGAGGGTCCGAGCTGAGAGACCACCTTGGTACCTTTCAGTTGTTGGAGGTGCACTTTATGTATGTCTCATCAAGTCACCTTTTCTCTACTATTTAACTCAATTTTCCACATTCAGCGTTTACTAATCTCTCTTGTCTGTAATCCTCAGAAAGCTTCTACTAGCAGTGCATCCATTGTCTCAGAGTATGTAGGTTATCTTGAAAAAGGGCAAATCCCACCTAAGGTATGTGGTTTCCTTATCCTATAACTGACTGCAGGACCTAGATGCTTTCTAATCTTTCTTCAAATGTTGGAATTTAGTAGTCAGACATTGTTTTTTCTCTCTCTTTTTTTTTGCAGCATATATCACTTGTCAACTCTGATGTTACTTTGAATATCGAAGGGAGCAAATACACGGTAAATCTCTATTTTGTTGGGGACCACACTGTTTGAAGGTGCTAAAGTACTTATTTTGTTGGAGGTTATCATAGATTGGAATGGTAAGGAGTGGACCAGGTAGCTACAAGTTAAAGATGAATGAATCAGAGATTGAAGCAGAAATTCATACTTTGAGAGATGGTGGTCTCTTGATGCAGGCAAGAGTTTTCTTTTTATTTTACTGCATCTGTCCATGCCAACCTTATGCTTTCATTTAACCCTATGAACAACACCGTTATTTTTACTGATTGACCATACTTTGTTGTTATTGAGCATTTTGATGAGAAGTAGAATTTAGATCCTTGAGAATTACAAATTTTTGGCTTCTCATGCATCTCTATATCTCCTGGGCTCATAATTGTAAGACTGAGCAATCAATTATAAAATGTTCTAATTTGTTGACGATCATATCTTAAAATGCCTTTTCTCCCATGATCCCAGTACCAAAATGTGAATGCATAAGCTCATCAGCAGAGAATTGCCCCATATGTGGGAAAATAGGAAACTTATCTGCTGTAGGGTTTTATGTAATTTTATATGATGTATGTGAAAGGGAATTTAATAAGATATTAAAACACAATTAGCATGAGTTAAACTTCATAAAAGGAAACAAAGCATGATGTATATGTTGTGTATATTCACATGGTGTTAATCTGATTCCTTCTAATTGATGGATTTCTAAGTTCATGTTTATCCACAATTATGAAGACAAAGTAATTAACTGCAGTAATCTAAACAGAATTTAGCGTGTATGAATTTTACAATATCTGTACTATTTTCTACAATTTTTGTAAAAAGGAATAAGTAAAACATAGCTGGTAATTGTTTCTGAATTATTTCAACAACCACAGTTAGATGGAAAAAGTCATGTGATATATGCTGAAGAAGAGGCTGCTGGTACTCGCCTTCTTATTGATGGAAGGACTTGTTTATTGCAGGTATACTCTTTCTCCATTGCTGTCTTTGTTATTTTGCGGTTGCTAGATAGAGTTGTTTTCTGGATTAGATTTTTCATCCACTATTTGTCTTTTTTGAAACATTGGCATTACTTAGGCATGATCACAAACTTGCTAATGATTTAAAAAAAATAAATTATTTTTTATCTTTGATAATTTGTAGTATTTAAACTAGTTCTAGTCAATATATTTTCTTGGGTTACAAATGCATATAATTGTTCTTCATATTTATTTCGTTGTGTTGACCAATAGCAAAATTTGGTTGTTTACATTTGTTTATCTTTTGTTTTAGCTACTAGATGGTGTCATCATGCTTCAAAATGATTTTTAGGATTCGTTTTGTTCACAAAGTTAAAAGTAATCAGAGTCAGAGTGAATATGTGAAGGGAAAAGAAAGACCAAAAATGAGCAATTGGGGAAAATATCTTGGCAATATCATAAATGGGTAGTCATGACAGGAGCATTTTGGGTCAGGTTGAATTTTGACTGAAGTCACCAATCAAATGTGTCACTGTTGATTAGAACTGCAATGGAAATTCCTTGAGGAGTTAACATGATAGCATGTCAAAGAATTACCTTTTCATATTTTTGGTTACTTTATCCTCTGTTATTTTCATTATTACTTGCCAAACTTAGCACAGAAAGATCCATATGAACTTTTGTAAATTATGTTTTGATGCATTACATTGGCCACGTTATCACCTTTATTGGGAGGTATTGATTTCTCTTTTTAACTTCTCGTCTATGTTCTCTCTGTTTAGAATGATCATGATCCTTCTAAATTGGTGGCTGAGACACCATGCAAACTGCTTCGTTTCTTGGTTTCTGATGGTACCCATGTTGAGACTGACACACCATATGCTGAAGTTGAGGTTATGAAGATGTGCATGCCATTGCTATTGCCAGCTTCTGGAGTAATTCATTTTGTGATGTCTGAGGGCCAGGCAATGCAGGTAGTTTTGCATTAGGGAGATTTCCTCTTCATCAATGATCAGTCTTCATCCTTGTTTAAAGGGCAACCAACCTCTTGTTGTAGGCTGGTGATCTTATAGCAAGGCTTGATTTGGATGATCCATCTGCTGTTAGAAGAGCTGAGCCATTTCATGGCACTTTTCCTAAACTGGGGCCTCCAACTGCAGTTTCTGGCAAAGTTCACCAAAAATGTGCTGCAAGTTTAAATGCTGCACGAATGGTTCTTGCAGGATACGAACACAACATCAATGATGTAAGCACCATTTGTTAGAATTCTTATTTATATTTAGTGTTTGTTTAGGAATTTTTTTGTGTTATATATCTTGCTCTTCTAAGTTGTATGCAGTAGTCTGCGTGTTCTAAAAATTGGAACCTGTTTTCTTCATGAGGTGTGTTACCAATTGAATCTTTGGCATAAGAGATATCCAATTTTTTATTCATTTTCATGTTTGATATGGCTAATTAAGTCTATAATTTTTGCTATATAACTAGGGAAATATAAAGCAACAAATATGCATTTTCTGGGGCTTGATTTTTTCTGAAAATGTTTTGTTAGAACCACCAGTAAATTATGGGAATTGGATTAGTTAGATTTTTTTTATCAATCTAGTTGATTTGGGTGGGGTGGTAGTTCCCATGACTCAGTTGCTTCAGTTTTCATCCTCATTCCAGTTTTTAAAAACATTGGTTTCACTTATCTTGATTTTGACTTTTACTATTTCCCATACTTGGTCGATCAGGTATATTTTCACTGTGTCCATAACTTTGTTGTGCCATTTCATCGTAGCTAAACATGGTCCTACTAACCTAACATGTGAGGCACCAGTGGCAATTCTCCCCTTATGTTGCTTTTCACTTTTATTAAGAAGAGTACTTCTACATTCAGTCTTTAGGATATTCCAGTGTGGGGGAAGCTAATAACTCAAATATTATTAGGTTGTCAAAGATCTTCTGAATTGTTTGGATAGTCCAGAGCTCCCTTTCCTTCAATGGCAAGAAAACATGTCTGTATTGGCAACACGTCTACCAAAAGTTCTAAGAAATGAGGTTAGTGATATCTGAATCGGTCACATTATCCATTCTTTATGTTACCAAACCTGTGAAATGGTTGACCCACTGCATATTGTATTGTGTAAATTTAGCTGGAGATGACATACAAGGAATATAAAGCGACTTTCGGGACAAATATGGAATTCCCTGCCAAGTTATTGAAGAAGGTTCTTGAGGTCAGGTGGCCAAAGTTAAATTTTCACTTAATTTGTTGATATTTTAGAAACAAAATTGAATTTCTCTAGAATTCTTCTTGTAGTCTCATTTCTCATCCTGCACTGAGAAAGAAAAAGCTGCACAGGAGAGGCTTGTGGAGCCTCTGATGAGTCTTGTGAAGTCATATGAAGGTGGCAGAGAAAGTCATGCCTGCGTTATTGTGCGGTCTCTTTTCGAAGAGTATCTATGTGTCGAGGAACTGTTCAGTGATAAAATTCAGGTAATTGGATATCAGATGATAAATTCTGTTCTGTTAAAAATTACCAAGTAGCAAATATTTCATTAACAGGATCTGATTATAAGTTATTATATGGTAAAATGAACAAAAAGTTACCATTTGGTACAATATTCTCAAACCGACTCATTTACGTTTGTGGTTCATGACATCAAAAATTTTACTTTGTGCAACCCTTATGTTAACTTTTCACTGAAAATTGTTCAATTCTTTTCTTTGTACAGGCTGATGTCATTGAGCAACTCCGGCTTCAACACAAGAAGGATCTACTCCGGGTGGTAGACATAGTGCTGTCTCACCAGGTTTGAATCACATTGCTGCTTCTAAAGTACTATAAAAAATTTAATATTTGCAATGACGACGTGCAATATCTGCTGCTTGAAGGGTGTGAAAAATAAAAACAAGCTGATACTTCGACTCATGGAAGCATTGGTTTATCCCAACCCTGCTCCCTACCATGATCTGCTAATTCGTTTCTCTGCTCTTAATCATACAAGTTACTCTGAGGTCTGTTTATGTCTAAAGTAATATGAGTTGCTCTATTTGAGAGGGCATTCTTATTTACCATGGTTGACATATTTAATTGCTGCAGTTGGCACTGAAAGCCAGCCAACTTCGTGAGCAAACTAAACTTAGCGAGTTACGGACAACCATCGCGAGAAATCTTTCTGAACTGGAAATGTTTACTGAAGAAGGAGAACGCCTTTCAACCCCTAGGAGGAAGATGGCTATTGATGAGAGGATAGAAGATCTTGTCTGTGCTCCATTAGCTGTGGAGGATGCACTTATAGCTCTCTTTGATCATTCTGATCCTACCCTCCAAAGAAGGGTTGTCGAGACATATATACGTAGATTATACCAGGTAAAACTTCACAAGCGTGAATGACAGAAAACACTTGGTCATTTTTCTGACTGGAGACTTCTTTTGCAGCCCTATATCATCAAGGAAAGTATCCGGATGCAATGGCACCGTTCTGGTCTGATAGCATCATGGGAATTTTACCAAGAACATACAGAGAAGAGATGGGGGGTGATGGTTTTCATTAAATCTCTTCAGCTTCTGACATCAGCAACTAGCACTGCCTTGAAAGAGACATCTCGTTTTGTGGATTCTGGGACTGGAATCACAAATGAGCTTCCTCCTCATGCTGGCAAAGGCAATATGATTCATATCGCTTTGATTGGCATTAACAACCAGATGAGTGCTTTACAGGACAGGTACACATCTCTGCAATTCCAAATTGAAAAGTTATAATAGGTTGTCCTTTGAATATTAGTAGTTTCTTTTTCTCAGTGGTGATGAAGATCAGGCCCAGGAAAGGATAGATAAACTGGCGAAGGTTTTGAGAGATAATAAATTGATCTCTGATCTTCTGGATTCTGGAGTTGGTGTTGTTAGCTGTATTATAGAGAGGGATGAAGGACGAACTCCTATGCGCCACTCCTTTCACTGGTCATCTGAAAAGAAGTATTATGTGGAAGAACCTCTACTTCGTGATGTGGAACCTCCTCTTTCCACATTCCTAGAATTGGTTTGTCACTATATTCTGAATTGTTCATAGGCTTTTCTCATCTTCTCCTTTGGTTGAGCTTAACTTGTCATTGTTTATGCCACCTTAGGAAAAGCTGAAAGGCTTCCGAAACTTTAAGTATACCCCATCAAGGGATCGCCAATGGCATCTGTACACTGTTTTAGATAATGCTAATACCAAGCGGATGTTTCTCCGAACGATCTTGAGACAACCAAGGACAAATGCTGGCTTTGGATCAAGCCCATCCCTTGACATAGAAATATATCGCGCCCAACCTTATTTGTCCTTTACCTCTACAAGCATATTGAGGTCATTAATAACTGCTTTAGAAGAGTTGGAGTTACAGGTCCACAACGCAACTATCAGATCTGATTACTCTCACATGTATATTTGCATTTTAAGGGAGCAAGAATTTCATGATCTTTTACCACCTTCGAGGTAGTTCTACATCTAAATTTTGTTACTTTTTTTTCTCCATCTTCTACTGTTTCTGTTTTATGAGCTTTTCTGTAATAATGCTAAGCTATTGCCTTTACCCATTCCTTACCAGAATCCTAGTAACTTTCATCCAACACTGGAAGTGCTTGATTGTCTTTTTTGTGGGCTAACATGCAATCTTTCCCTTCTATCCAGAATGATGGATGAAACTAGCATACATATGATCTTAAATGAAATGGCTGTCAAAATTCATGAATTAGTTGGTGTTCGGATGCATCGTCTGGCTGTTTGTGAGTGGGAAGTGAAGCTACGGCTTAATTCTGTAGGACCCACTAGTGGTGCTTGGAGAATTGTGGTGACCAATCTCACTGGTCATACCTGCACTGTCCATGTAAGTCACTATTGAGCGTTTTATTGTTTGCGGTTTATAAATTAACTTGAGGGAGAAGTAGTATGAAGCATTAATTGTACTACTCTTCATTTAATGAGTTTTTTGTTTATTTTTTTTTTATCCGATGATTATGTTCAGTCTTTATCATCATTCTGTCTGAGGTTAAGTACTTCCTATTTAGATTTATCGGGAAGTGGAAGATACGAAATCTCATGACATGGTTTACCATTCCTACATGGATGTGTGCGGTCCTCTCCATGGCATCCCATTAAATGTTCAATATCCAGCACTAGGGCCCATTGATAAAAGGCGTTTAAATGCCAGGAAGAATAACACGACTTACTGCTATGATTTCCCATTGGTAAGTTTCCCTTAAAATTCTCATAAGAAAGCAGCTTATGCAGAATTGTATGTTAAATTTACCTACTTGTTATATCATTGTAAAGATGTGTTTACCATGTATTCAGGCATTCGAGACAGCACTTAGACGGTTGTGGGGGGTAAACAATAATAGAGATCTCATTAAAGTGACAGAGTTGGCATTTGCAAACAATCATGGAGATTGGAATACTCCTTTAGTCAGTGTTAGCCGGTCCTCTGGTCTCAATGACATAGGTATGGTAGCCTGGCTAATGGAGATGTCTACACCAGAATTCCCTGATGGAAGGAAGATCATAGTTGTGGCAAACGACGTCACTTTCAGAGTTGGTTCATTTGGTCCAAAGGAAGACGCATTCTTTCATGCAGTGACCAATTTAGCATGTGATAAAAAGCTCCCTCTGATTTATTTGGCTGCAAATTCCGGTGCCAGGATTGGAGCAGCGGAAGAAATAAAATCTTGCTTTAAGGTTGGGTGGTCTGATGAGGCAAGCCCAGAACGTGGCTTTCAGTACTTTTATTTGAGTTCAGAAGATTACAATCGCGTTGGTTCATCTGTTATCGCTCATGAACTGAAACTGGAAAATGGCGAGACAAGATGGGTTATTGACACAATTGTAGGAAAAGCAGATGACTTGGGGGTTGAGAACCTGTCTGGAAGTGGTGCCATAGCCGGTGTTTATTCAAAAGCATATAATGAGATATTCACTCTCACCTATGTGACTGGAAGAACTGTTGGCATTGGAGCTTATCTTGCTCGGCTGGGCATGAGGTGCATTCAGCGTCTTGATCAGCCAATTATTCTCACCGGGTACTCCACACTGAACAAGCTTCTTGGACGTGAAGTCTACAGCTCTCACATGCAGTTGGGTGGACCTAAGATCATGGCAACAAATGGGGTTGTCCATCTGACTGTATCAGATGATCTCGAAGGCATTTCTTCCATTCTGAGATGGCTTAGCTATGTTCCTCCTTATGTTGGTGGCCCCCTTCCCATTTTGAGACCCCTTGATCCACCTGAGAGATCAATAGAATATTTCCCTGAAAATTCTTGTGATCCCCGTGCTGCAATTTGCGGTATTCAAGACAACAGTGGCAAATGGCTAGGAGGCATGTTTGACAAAGGAAGCTTTGTAGAGACACTGGAAGGTTGGGCCAAGACAGTGGTAACAGGAAGAGCGAAGCTTGGTGGAATTCCTGTAGGAATTGTAGCCGTTGAGACGCAGACAGTGATGCAAGTGATCCCTGCAGATCCTGGCCAGCTTGATTCCCACGAACGAATTGTCCCACAAGCGGGACAGGTTTGGTTCCCGGATTCTGCAACCAAAACAGCTCAGGCTTTGTTAGACTTCAACCACGAAGAACTTCCACTTTTCATCCTTGCCAACTGGAGAGGCTTTTCTGGTGGCCAGAGGGACCTATTTGAAGGAATACTTCAGGCAGGATCCACCATTGTCGAGAACCTGAGGACATACAAGCAACCTGTCTTTGTGTACATCCCCATGACTGGAGAGCTCCGTGGCGGCGCTTGGGTTGTTGTTGACAGTAAGATCAATCCCGAGCACATTGAGATGTATGCTGAAAGGACTGCCAAGGGCAATGTTCTTGAACCCGAAGGAATGATTGAGATCAAATTCAAGGCAAAAGACCTCATTGAGTGCATGGGCAGGCTCGACCCTGAGGTTATCAGTTTGAATGCAATGCTTCAAGATGCGAGAGCTGGTAAAGCCATAGGAGATGTTGAAGCAATAGGGAGGAACATAATGGCTCGGCAGAAGAAGTTGTTACCGGTATATACTCAAATAGCTACCCAGTTTGCTGAACTACACGATACTTCTCTTCGGATGGCTGCAAAGGGTGTCATCAAGAAAGTAGTTGACTGGGCGAGTTCTCGTTCTTTCTTCTATAAGAGGCTGCTCAGGAGAGTTTCGGAGGGTTCACTTGTGAAAACTGTTAGATTTGCTGGCGGAGAGCAGCTATCGCATACATCCGCAACTGAATTGGTCGAAAAATGGTTCTTGGCATCAGAGCAAGTCCAAGCTGCAGGTGCTAACTGGGCAGACGATGATGCCTTCTTCTCTTGGAAAGACAATCCTAGAAACTACGAAAAGTATCTTGAAGAGTTGAGGGTCGAAAAAGTAACCAAACAACTAACGAATCTTGGCGAATCAGCTTCTGATTTGCAAATTTTGCCCAAGTGTCTTGCTGCTGTTCTAAGCAAGGTAAGTTATCTCCAAACCTCAAACACAAGTAGGAGGAACTACTCATCAATCACTCAAATTCTCCATTGAATCTGAATACGTGTCGGAAAAATCTACTTGTTCTTTTGTCTGTCATAATCTAAAAGCATTACTATTAGCAACAATTTGACAGATGAATTTTGATGCAGATGGATTCTTCCACCAGAGTGCGGCTAGTTGAAGAGATCAGAAAAGTTCTTTGAGCGAAAACTCGATTTGGGTTTACACATCCATTGTGCATGAGTTATCATCACCAAGGCCAAAAGGCAATCGATAACGTGGTTCTTCCTTTATATTTTGCAGTTACATATGTATTGTCTCAAATTCATGTGCTGGAGATCAATACCATATTATCTGGTAGATTTATAACGCGAGATGGGATGATCCAGTTCATCCTCCAGTTAGGAATAATTTTCAGTTGTTGCTATGATTTTGTGGGTTATATTAGTTTGAATCCTTCAGTGATTTTATCATAGAACTTGAAAAGTATTTTCGAAACCGGATCAGACCACTGGATTCAACTAGATAATGCCAATTTGGTTCAGTCGAAACAAATAGGTGCATTGGTTGAGTCAGATTTTTTACCAGTTCAATAATGGTCCAAGTGAGACAAGCAAGCATGACATTTGAGTGAGAACAATAAAACTACTAAGGCAACATAAGTATACACAAAGATAGTTTTATTATTTAAGAAGCATTTTCCATAGGGATCGGTTTGATCTTAGTTTAAATTTATTATTAAATTCTTAATTGTTTTAAAAAAATTATTTTGATTGCTTAGTGAATTTGATATTATAAATTTATTTATTCAGTCCTTTTTTAAAAATAAGTTTGACAAAAAAAGTCTTAATAAACATGTTTTATAAATTTTATTGGTCGATATATATATAATTTTTTACCACATTTAATTAACTTTGTCTATATTAAATAAACATAAATACAATTTTACCAACTAAATATATTAAAACATATTTAGTATATTACAACCCTACTCAAGTATGTTATTTTAATTTGTTAATATTTTTTT
>JBBUKS010477138.1:0-17135 GCA_038050645.1 Hedychium gardnerianum
CACATATTTTGATCAATGATGTGCAGGTGACCATCTCAACTGGTGCCCATAGTTATACAGACTAAGATGTGCAGACTAACAGAACTATATATATATATATATATATTTTTTATAACTTACGTATTTTATTCTGTATAATCATGTGTATTTATTGAGATGATATAATATTGATCATTGAACATCATCATATATATTTTGATCAATAATATGTAGGTCATCATCTCAACAAGTGTCCATAATTATACGGATAACAAAATTCTGTATATATATATATTTCTGTTAGCCTGTACACCTTATCTTATATAATCATGGACACCTGTTGAGATGACCATCTGTATTTAATTTAAAATTAAGATAAACGTATGATGTAATTACTTGGCGGTCACTGCATTTGAATTTTGAAGGAGTGGAAGTTGGTCAGGAAATATGTAGAGCATCCAATGATGAAATTGAAGTGCATTGATGAGTCCATTCAAGTCGTAGAAATGCTACCTCATGCGTCGCCATCAACAGCATTATCTATTATGATGGATTGTACTCAAATGCCTCCCTTTTGACCACATTTTGACTTTTTTATTAGTTGACTCATCAAAACATTCTCGATTAAAGTTGTGTTTATACGTAACTTGCAAAGGTGTTTATGCATAAACAGAGCGAGCAGGCAATTGAGTTCTCTTCGAATCAGCAGTAGCATGCATTGATTGGGCTCGCAGACAGTGCGCGCAGGGTGTGAGTGGATTGGGTGTGCATGGTGACAAGAAAAGCAACCGAGAAAGAATTGATGATTTCAATTTTGCGTAAGCAGAAATCAAACTTAACTTTCAAAAGATGGATCAAGGAAGGAGTAGAGCAGAGCACTCTGGATTTCTGACACGATCACACGACGCCCCAGCAATGAAGAGAGAGAGAGAGAGGGAAGGGGGAGGGCTTGGGGTCCCTCCTCCACTCCCACTGTCCCAATGTCTCAAAGGAACTGGTGGATGCAGTTCCTGGAGCAGATGAAGGAAAGCAATGAGGAGGAGGAGTAACTGAGGGTGTGGAGGGAGGAAGAGGGTTACAGCTGTGGTGGAGGTAAAAGCAGCAGAGAGAGAGAGAGATGATACGCGTAGGTGATGGATACAAATCTCTGCGGGAATAATAAATGTCAGCAGCAGCAGCACCAGTTTGCAGCGTTAATTATTGAGAGGCTGGACCAGTGTGCAGGGCGTGAGAGGGGCGAAGTGTAACCCTGTCGGTTGTTCCCAATTCCCCTTCCCTTCTCTCTCTTCCCTTCCTCAGCGTCTCGTCTCTCGCTCTCGAGTCTTGATTTGACGAGCAAAGGAGAAGCACCAGCCTTTCTCCACGCCTTTCTTTCCCCTTTTCTCGAACAGAATGGGAGTTAGGAGACCGTGGACAACGCATCCCACGCCACGCCCACTGCTACTCGCTCCTTTCTTCCTGCTGTCGTTGCTCATGCTCTCTCTATAGCTCTTCTTTTGGTCGAGCCAGCCATTATTCACGCGGCCTGAGGTTCCAGTCGCTGCCGCGTTTAGTGTTTGCGTTTGCTCGTTTAGTCCCTCTCAGCTCCCATTTTTCTTGTTCTTGCTTTTTGGTGGCGCAGGAAGATCTGGACGCGATTGCCTTCCCTTGGAGTTGATTTAGTCGCTGCATGTTTTAGGTGGGAAGTGATATCGATCAAAGTTTGCAGAAAGTAGAGATTTTGATGGAGTTTAGGCAGAATCCTAATGAGATTGGGATCGGTTCCTCTTCTTCTACCGCTTACAATTCTTCTTTGGTTAGAGGGGGATCCGCCTTCTCTAAACCGACTCTTTCTTCTTCATCATCTCTTGTTTTTCCGAGAGCACCAGGAGGCGGCGGCGGCGGAGGGTTGAGAAATGGGCACATCTTTGGTCATGCTCAGACGCCGCTGCCGCCATCTACGCTTGAGATGGCGGCCACCGTCATCGATCACCCACCGCAGTCTGTCGCGAAGAATACGGATCAATCTTCCATCTCCAATTCGCCTCCTCCGGTAGGAGCATCTGGTGTGGCCGCGTCGGCGAACGTGAAGGCGAAGACTTCCGCCGGCGTCGCTGAAGCGGATGTGTCGGGGAAGTACAAGGAGTGCCTCCGTAACCACGCGGCTGCGCTCGGCGGCCACGTCCTCGACGGCTGTGGCGAGTTCATGCCTGACGGTGAGGCCGAGACGGCGGACGCGCTCCGGTGCGCTGCCTGCGGCTGCCACCGTAGCTTCCACCGGCGGGAACAGGACGGCAGCGGAGGGAGCTCGTTCTTCCACTGCGCCACGCGACTGCCTCTCTTGCTCCCGCCTCCGCCGCTTACCCAGGCTCACTCGCACAACCAGAAGCAGTTCCAGTTTGGCAGTTTCCCCGCCAACCCCTCCCCGGCGGCCGGCATGCCTGGGTTCGTCCACTTCGGCGGCGGAAACAACCCCAGTGGGAGCGGAGGCACCACCACCGAGTCGTCGAGCGAGGAAAGGATTCGCACCGGGACCCCGACGCCCGCCGCCGCCATGCCGAGGAAGCGGTTCCGGACCAAATTCACGGCGGAGCAGAAGGACAAGATGCTGGCTTTCGCGGAGCGAATCGGGTGGCGAATCCAGCGGCAAGACGACACCATGGTGCACCAATTCTGCGCAGAGATTGGAGTGAGGAGACAAGTCTTGAAGGTGTGGATGCACAACAACAAACACGCAACGGTGAGAAAGCAGCAGCGACCGCCTACTCCTCCTCCGCCGCCGCCGCCATCTCCTCCACCGCCGAAGCAGGAACAACAATCCATGGTGCAACAGAGCAACCATCATCCGCAGCACCTCCAGTAGTCTCTAAACTTGCTCGCCGATGCCAAACACTGTTCATCCTACTGGTTCGAGCTGCTTCCCTCTCCTCAGTACTATTCATCAATTTGCTGCTGTTGGCGATCCAAGCTTCCCTTTTTTTGCTACAATCTGCATCGATCTGTCGATCTTTGTGGCCATTTTAGCTCGATCCAACAAAATCAAACCTAAAAAAAAAAAAATCGAAGCACGCGGTGATTTCGTTCAGCAAAAGACTTCACAGCAACATTCTCGGAACCTTGGCTCGTCTTGAATCTGACTGTGACTGATACTGAAAACTAGCAATGAAGCGGCTCAATCAAGAACATAATCATCTACCTTCGTCTGTCTGTGTTTCTGTTCCTCTCCATGAATTCAGCATTCTTTTTCTCGGACTGTCTCTTGCTTACAAATCTGTCGGTTATTTCATGTCCAATTCACATCATGGTGTCCCTATAACAACTGCAATAAAGAAGCCGTAGATCTATGAATATGCTCACTTTTCTAAGCTCCCAATTCTTTTTCTCCTAGTTTATGAGTTCGAAGATCACAACGGATAAGATTGAAAAAGTGGATAAAAACAAAAAAACTCTTCCCGGCAGCCCATGCTCCGCGCAAGGTGAGTAGATCTCGGATATTTCATAGTTCTTTCTCATTGAATTAATTTAATTCATGCATGCATTGAATATTAATTTGCATTTATATTTCTGGACTTGGAATTGAACCTCTCCATGTTTGTAGTTGGGAAGCGATCGATGTAAATGCATTACATTTTTTCCCTTGCTTATCTATATGCGAGAACAAAATGAGAGTGCAATTAATTACAGTATTAACTTGTTGTTTAAGATTAATAACAATGTCATTTTACGTGCTGATAAATATGCTAACATTTCATTTGAATATATATATATATATTTTTAGAAGTTGATGATTAGGTACATAGATAATATATTTTTTTTCTCATTAAAAATTGCGTAAAATATCGAATCAATCGTGTGACAGGGGACAGCAATGGGTCATCACGTCATGTCAATTTCATAGTGGATCTACAGTATGTTACAGCTAGTATTTTGCAGCAACAAGATATCTCAAGAGGTTTTGATTCACTGGAATTAGTTTATTTGTTATTATTTTTATGGTCTACAATATTTATTTTGCAGGTTTAGGTTGAAAAAAAGCAAAATAAAAAAAATAAAACAATACTTTTTTAAGAATTATCAAAGGAATATTTTTTATTTATTGTCCAAAGGGCATTACATAATGTCTAGCGTTATTTACTGAATTTTATATGCTATAAATTTATGACACTTTTATTATCTTAAATATAAATATAAATATAAATAAATCAGTCAATCGATCTCATGCACGTGCTTGAGTAAATGTTCTGATTAAAGTTGTTAAAAATTATTAAAAATAATTGTTCGATCAATTAGCAATTTTGCATGCGTTTAATTAAACTCATTTAGCAGTTTTAATTAACTTGGTACGTGAATATAAAATTTTAAAATATACTAAATATATTTTTTAAATTAATATAAATTTTATTATAAGTTTTTACATATAATGAATTATACATTTTAAATATATATTTTTAAATATATATAAATTAAAAGTAAATATCAAAATGATTAATGTAGTAAGTTTCGACTAAAATTAATATATTGTTTTTTATATTTTCAAAGTAATCAAAGATTTAAAAATAATTAAATAGTAAAATGGTCAATTTTTACTTAAAAATTTAAAATTAAATAAATTGTAAAACTTCTGACTAAATTTAAATTTTGCAACGTCTAACATCTATGGATCGATTCTAATGGCTTTCTAAATTGCATTTATATATTTAATTTTAAATTTTAATATAAGAAATTATTAAAATTACTACATTAATTCATATATTCAAATTTAAAATTTAAACACAAAATGAGCATATAACAGTTTGCATTTAAATTGTTATACGATAATTTTAAATTATTTAAACAATATAAATAAACTCCAATAGTTCACAGAATGCATTTATATATTTTAGATTCAAATTTTGAGAAAAATACCATGTAGTATCAGTTTGGTATTAAAAATATTCAAATAACAATTTTAGTTAAAATTGTTGTATATTATTTTTAAGTTATTTAATCACTTTAATAGTGTGGTTGGACTCTATATATTTTATATTCATATTCAAATTTTCAAAAAACAATAAAAAAAAAATCTTGACCAAAGGTTTTTGAATATGAATATTTTTAAGTTATTTAATCACTTTAATAAATAAAAAATCCATATTCCATATATTGTATGTATGTGAATATATATGCAAGTAAACTAGCAAAACACATTAATGGCTTATGCAACTCTATTTGCGACATCAAAATTATTTTATTGCATTAAAGATGACATTAAAATTTATATTTATATCTACAATATGTTCATGGTTTCTGGATTATATATGGTGCAAGGATGATACTACAACTTCTAAAGAAATCATCAAAGATATCAATATCACAATCGATGTTTTAGATCGAGGAGAACTGACCAGACTTGTTGTTCAACAACAGTGAGTTTCCATTGACAAGCCCCACTTACAAGTTACACACATAACACTTACAAGTTGAACAATCACAGGTACCTTAATGTGAGTCCTAAACTTCGTGAAATATACTAATTATTCCAAGATCACACACGTCTGATCTTGTAATACATTTATACCATTCTAAAACCACAAACATAATTGATATCGACATAGACCTTAACCTATAAGATTAATCTTCTTTCTGATATCCAGAAAAGAGGAGTAATTAACATTTGGGAAATAAATTGCTTGATTCTTTGCAGTTCCTCTCTCCTGAGGTAGTACTTCAACCTGTCAAAGAGAAAGAAAAAAAAGGGTTTAGCTGCTTAATAATTTCCATTAAACACTTTAAGGTGGCAAAAAGTAGCAACACTGAAAGTGACAGACACCAAAAGAAGCATCTGTCATACTCACTAAGCCAAAAGCTTGGAAAGCCAACAAATATCTCATCGAAAGCCTTCTGTTTTGCTGCTATTTATATTTACCTTTCTTTGGTGTACATTAAAGGCTTATTCTAAAGATAAAAAAGTAATTTAGTATAACGTGGTATTGAATATGTCAGTAATTCAACTTCAGCAAGTCGGATGTTGGCCTTCAGCTGAAAGATGTAGCGAGCCAATATCTGAAGCAAAATACTTGTTCTTTTGCCTGTTTCTGATGTTTTTTTATTTTTATTTTTTCACAGAGGAGTTTTGGGGTTTACGAACACAGTGAGAACTCAATGGAACAGTAGTTGCAGAGATATTTTATAGTAATTTAGTCATAAAACGAGAAATTATGCTGCAAATCTACCTCTGCGGTTGGAGGACCTGTAATTGGCATAAGGCATTTGACCAGCTTCGATGCGACGGATGTCCTCAACAAGCAGATCATAATGGCGCTTCACTTCCTCCGCCGTCTTGCCACCCATGGCGTGAGCGATCTTGTGCCACCGGTCCGGCGTGTCGCGGTCGTACACTGCCAACGCCTTCTCGAACATCTTGTTCTCCTTCGCGGTCCACGACGCGCTCATCGAACTCGACGCCATCTACAATGGTTTGCTTGTATCGCAACAGTGCTGTGGCCACGGCCTCTTCTTATATAGCCCAGCGAGTGGGCATACTGCGTGTGAGGTCCATGCAAGCCCTGCAAAAGAATCTAAAGATTGTTGATTCTAATCTCATGCACAATGTGAGACAGACTAGTTTTGACAATTCTCCCTTTTTTCAATGTTAATTACATCATAAAGTAGCTTTTCTATTAGTAAAAGAGACAGCTTCTGTGCAAGTAGCAGCCATTATGAACCTGATGGATTGACGGAAAAGTAAAGCAGGAGGGAAGGTTAAACCCCAGCTGTTACTGTTGAATCGAGTGTAATCGACCACTAGATTCTGTGGTCTGTGTTCCTTGTCTCTCCAATGGCTGCTAAAAAAATTAGCAGGTGAACACTCAAGTGTGAAATTTGATTGATCAACCACAGCGCATGAAGCCAAATAATATTACTACTGTAAAGCTCAGAGTTGCATGCCAATATATCCACAAGAACCTTGATGAGGTGCAGATGTCAGCTACTTGGCATGTAAACCTCCTTACAAAAATTATACCTTGTCCATCAACAAGCAAACAGCAGAGTCAGGTTTGCAGAATCAATATCTTCGAAAACGTTTGTGGGAAATACTGAATGTTCTACTTTCATTAATTGTCAGCATGTCAAGACACTTGACTGTACCTTTCGAGTGGATATATACGGAGCACCTAAATCTTTGGAACTGGACCATTTTGATCCTAACGCAACCGACTGCAAGCAGATTCCAATTCCAGCTAAAAGCAAGATAAGTACCACTTCAGATTCGAATGGGCATGCCTAACAATTGCCAACAAAAAATAAGAACACATCAAAAGATATTTTAGCAATGTAACAACACATTGCTAAAGATAATCCAATCCATGCTAGTTTTAAATCACTAAAGATAATCATTCTTGTATACAATTTCACTTCAGATATGGAATTGCAACTAGGAATGGAGAGTCTTAGTTTTATACTAATCAAATCCACTAAAGATAATCCAATTACTGTGAATCTGTAATCATCCGCGACTGTATCAATGCTCCACCATACAGAATCTTTTCAAAAGCAGATGAAAATTTGCCAGACATTGAAACAAAAGTAAAAGGAGTGTTTCTCCTCCTACGACTTTGGAGGTCGGTGGCCGAGCCTACCGATTCCTTATTCAATCTGTGGAAAATTCAAAAAAAACTTCGCTTGTCTGAGTGATATGTGGAAGGCTAAGATCCACATGAAGGACTGGCAGTTGATGGTGAATTCATCATTGACAAAGCGAAAGAACAAAATGAAACATTCTTAGGAATCAGGATTGGGGCAAAGAGGTGGCACTATAGATACAGATTCCAGATGACTGTGAGAATCCTTATCTTTCCCATGTCCACAAAGCAATGGTTGGATTCTCTGTAGTTGGGTTTATCTCTTGTGTGGTCCTTCTTTTAGTGTGATTCGAGATGCTCGGCAGATAACCCAGCAGTGGACTAAATCTAGCCAGCCATCACAGGCTCAAGTGATAGTAAAGATATGATTGAAAAGCTAAATTGTTGAGTTGGAGATCATTTTCCAGCTTATTCTGTGAAAGATTTGCTCTTTTTCTCTGGCAGTGGAGAAACACAAAAACCTTGCAGTAAATATTTCACAAAAATTAAAGATTCTCACTCCAAAAGTATGTCTGTTTGATCATTTCCAGGCAGTATGGTGACATTTTCACTCTATGCATACTAGTGTTCTCAAACAAACAACATGATATTGTAAGAAAGCACAACAAGATAATATCACTGACTTATGTAGTTAAACTATCCAAATTAGGAAATAATTTTTTCTGTAACCCATGCAGACATGAAAGAAATAGGAAAAAGATAAACAATCCTTACCTAACTTCTATCTTTTTAACTCGCTTGCTTATGATGCATGAACTATGAACTAAACGATAAATACAACTTAATTGGCTTTCAGTGATAAGAATTAGGAAGGCTTTGTGACTAAAGATCAATTGGTAGAGAACTTTAGGAAGCTTATCGAAGACTGAAGCTGAAGGAGTTGCATGTGCAAGCTTGATCTTTGCCTAAACCACATTAAGGTGGTGTTGAAATGTGATGAGCCCTTGGTCCATGCTAATTCTATAGTTTCTATGAATGTTATTTGAATAAAATAACTAAGATATTACGTTGAATGTGGGCCAACCCAACTGGGCCCGGCCCAGTTTAATCTCCGATCCCACCCCATTTAATTTCTCCAAAATAGAACTAAAATAACTAAATGCCAAAAAAAAAAACGATCAAATGTCCTACGAGACTTAGCGCGATGATAAGCGAGCGAATGAGTTTCACAAGCAATGAAGGTTTAATTTTTACACGATATAAATAAATTTTTATGACATTTGAATTACTTGGGTCATCCCAGTGACTTATTTATGCTTCTCGAATTCATTAATATAAAATTTTCATAGATCGGATTAATCACTTTTGAAAGTGAATGAAATATAAAAATACTTGAACACATGAGCTTTCAAAAAGCGATCAAATAGTTCTAACAAAGAAACAAAAAACGTCCCAGAAAAACATAAGAACTAGAGAAAAATGACACCTGAATTCCAGCGCATTCTTTATAGAATGGATGAATTAATTCAAATTCAAAACGAAATATTGATGACAGCGAATGGGTTTGGTGGAGCCCTTCTATTGCACGTGAACAGCAGCTCCACCAACGATTTGGTGTATAACAGTTATTCAAGCACCGGCATCTATAAATTAATAGTAGCTGTACTGGGTCCTCACGGATTGTTGGCTAGTACATGAAGTGTTGTCACAATGAGGTCTAGAGGTTAAATTCTGACTAGTAGTCAGGTTCCTGCCCCCTTATATACTAGTCATTGTTCGAGCTGGCTAGATTAGCCCCCGTGAAGACCCACCAACAAACTAACGGGGGCGTTGGGGGCGAGCGTTTCGCCTTTTGTCACAATAATAGTAGCTGTGCTAGTCTTCGAAATAACGATGTGATAATTAAATTTTTTAATAGATAATTAAAAATTTTAAAATTTAAATGATATATTATAAAAAAAAAAATTTCTCGTGAATAAAAATACTTTTTTTTTAAAGGTCTATATTATATATATATATCAACATGATCGTGCAAATTAAATAAATCATGGTAGCATTTCATTATGTCCTTATCTACTTTTCCGGTCATAAACAAAAAATTTTGAAAGGGAAAATTTAGCTAAGTGTGTACGGTAAAATAACTATTAAAAGAGGGCTGTTTTTTTAAAATGCTCGCCAAAATTTCCCTTGATTAATTTTTATTGTTTTATAATATTTTTATTTAAAATTATTACTTCGCTAGTGATGATGATGAAATTAGTTGTTTTTTTTAGCGATCCAATAAATAAAAAAATAAATAGGGAAGAAAAGTGCAAACAAAATTAAAATAAAATTAAAAAGGCGTCACTGTGTTCCACTGTCACCTCACTGGCCAGAGCGCTCCCCTTAAAAAATTTCGCCTTTCTCTTCCTCCCACTCCGAAAGACGACGACGGCGAAGACCGCCGAAAGAGAGCACAAGCGAAACCCTAACCGCGCATCTTCTTCCTCCCTGCCATGGAGGGGCAACGTGTCTCTAAGAAGCCTGCTTCGTCAGCCTATGTTGACGTCTTCGGAGGTCCTCCCCGTTTCGCCGCCTCTCCCTTCCCTTCCCACCTCGACGACTACGAGGAGATTTTCGGAGGTTCTGGGACCTCCTGCAGCATCCCCTTCCTCGATCTGCCTCCGGAGACGTACGGCCTTGACGGTGATACTGCCGTGGTACGCGACGGCCCTGGATTCGACTACTCTGAGGTCTTCGGGGACTTGGACTTTCGGGAGTTTTCTGTACCGTATGAGGACTTGTTTTCCTCGAGTCGGGGCGTGGAGGTCGGTTCCAAGAACGGGAGGTGCGCTTCTGAATCTCTTTTGTTAGCTGTCTTTGTCGAGTGGTATTTTGTTGGTGTTGTGTGAAAAAAGATCATCTTTTTGTCGGCTAATGGGTTTCTCCTTCCTGAAGCTGGCAGTAAAGGTTTAGAAAACATAGCCACTTGCATAACGAACAAGAATGAGAAGTTGTAGGAGTACGTTATGCATCTAGCTTTTGTTGATGTGGTTACAATATAACATACATTGCATATTTTTCACTCCTTTCTTGCTAAATCTATTGCGCTGAATGAATTCCAAGATATAACTCCTGCCCACTTTGACATTAGAAAACCCTTCATCTAGGCTCTCTCTGTTTTTCATTATTGACATGCTAATCTCTAGGTTGGTCTCAATTAGCAGATCAATGCCATTTGATTATTCTCTTTTCTCGTATAGATTCCCCCTTCCTTTTCTTTTGCTGCACACATTGAATTATCAAAAAATCAACTAAGGTTTAAAGATAGCTATTAGTTAGATTGGGAGTTTCAAAGAAGATTACTAGATTTTGTCTTTTTAGAGATCACTAAGACTGTCTATTTTTCTTAGAATAATTGATTATGAGTCACTAGGTTTCCATTCACCATTAACAGGGACCTTGAGGATCCGACCATTAATGGTCAGCCCATTAAAGAATCTGAATATCCTCTGGAAGATGTGAATGAATTTCATGTGAATTGCATTGAAGATGATCGTGATTGCTTCCCATTGAATTGTGATCTTTCGAATCCTAATTCTAGGAAATCTAACCTGTCAAGTAATGTGAAAAATAATGGGAGCAAAGATGGTGCTGTGAGTGGACAATCACACAAATCTGATCCTCCTAGATCCATTCTTGAATGTACTACCCATTTGCAAATGCAAAAACCTGGTGCTCTGATTAGCAAGGTTAACAATGTTGATTTACGTACCTCAGGAAATGAAGCCATCTCAGATATTAAGGAATGTAGTAGTCTATGTTCTGCTTCTGAGCTTAATCACGTAAATTTGGATCTCCATTCACATTCTTCCAGCACTAATTCAGTCATTAATGATGATGTAACATCTTCCAATGCTATGTATGTAAGTGTTGTAGATGTCAGTCTCCGAACACAACCTTTGCAAGTGCCACCACCAACAAGACCACCTCCAAAAACACGTAACAAAATAAATCATCCATTCTTAAAGATAGAGCCTAACGTGGAAATCAGTATAGATGGACACCATTCATCTCAACGAAATGAATATCCTGAATGTTATGGTTTTGTTTCCAAAATCCATGCACCTCAAGTTGTCATGAGGGATGGTCCTTCCTTAGATGTAGACATTGATGCAAGTTCAGCCGCTGCTGCAATAAAGAAAGCGATGGAATTAGCTGAAGCAAGATTAAAAAGTGCAAGGGAGTTGATGGAGAGAAAACGTGTAAATTATCACAACCGAAAGAAGAGTCACCATGAAACCAAAAACGAACAGAAGATTGCTCAATATTCTTTTTTTTTAGATAACAGCAGTGTTATTACAACACAAAAAAAACTGGCAAAAGAGGAGGACAAAATTGATGAAATTCCTTCAGAGAAAGGAAGTATCACCAATGTTTTTAAGGCAAATCTGGATGTTGGGGATACAACAAGAGATGTGATAATGTCTAAACATGGTCAAGAGATGATGAAAGAAAACAGTTTAGCTGCAGCAAAGGACTGTATGGAGTGGAAGATGGATCGAGAACAGTCAAGGATAGCAAGCAAAGAGCAGTCAATAATAGTAGAACATGTACATGTGCAGGAAACTATTAGGAAAATGACGAAAGGAACTGCAAGCATTAACAAAGATGGTCATTATGACAATAAAGAGGTTACACTGCCATCTGAATTTAAAAGCAATAATAATTTGAATGCAGATATAGAAAAGATTGATGGGCCAAAGATTGCCACAGATGTGAAAGATGACTATGATTCTTGTAAGGGAGAATCAATTGAAGATCTAAATAATGTGGTTCTAATGGACCCACAGCTTCAAGAAGATATCGATATCCTTAAGGATACTCACATTTCTTGTAGCGAGGAAAACAAGAAGCTTGAAGAGGCTCAAGAAGTTCATGGTGAAAATTTGAGCATACCATTCTCTGTTGAGAAGAGTTCTGTTGCAGTTAGAAATGAAGAAAATCTGGAAACATTTGACATCCATGAGTTTGAGGAGTCAAAAGATGCTAAATACAACTATGAATTTGAAGACAATCTACATGACTTTCAGTCAGTCCAAGTGATATTGTCAGATACATTAGAATTAGAAACTGCTAAAGTAACTTCTGAATCTGGAAAAGTTGAGAAGGAATTCACTGCAGATGATTCAAACAGTGAAGAGTGCAAAGATGGTACTATTCTGGATTCATCCATGATAGGTGCTGTTCCACATGACAAGGAAATGAGGATGGCATTTGTATCTGGCATGTTTGATGCAGAGAAAGAGTTGGATGATCTTTGTGAATCTGGTGATTCTATAAATGCATCAAGGGAAGTGCAAGTTGACGGTGGTCACTCGAACAACCTGGTCCAAATAGATAGAATTACAATGAAAACTCTGAAGGAAGCTAGGGAGGAACCTTACTCAAAGAAAAAGTCATCCATTTCTGAGAAATATGATTCAGGAGTGGTAGTTGACCAAGGCACAGATGAAATAGGTGATAATTCAATGATACAAAATGCAACTGGAGTAATTTTGTATGAACCTGGGAATGCAAAAGAAGATGGTGCCTCCTCTCAGGGTCACAATGAGTTCAAATCAAATGGACCACGAGTCGAAGGCCAGAAACGTGATGGGACACTGGAGGCAGTTCTAAAGTCCTGTTTGCTGGAAAAATCTGAGATGCAAACAGCACAGCATGGAGGCAAGAAAGTTAGAGAAAATGAAATGATTGGAGAGATTCATGCAAACCCAGATGTTTCAGAAGAGCAAGTTGAAGGTGGTCATTCAGACAACCCGGTCCAAATGGATGAAAATACAGTAGAAACTCTGAAGGAAGATAGGGTGCAACCATACTTGAAGAAAGAGTCATCCATTTCTGGGAAATATGAATCAGGACTGGTAGTTGACCATGATGCAGATAAAATAGAAGAGAATTCAATGAAACGAAAAGGAACTGGAGTAATGGCATATGAAGAACCTGAGAATGCTAAAGCAGATGGTCCCTGTTCAGAAGATTGCAATGAACTCAAAGCAAATGAACTACCAGGTGAAGACCAGAACTGTGATGAGATGCCAGAGGCAGTTCAAGAGCCTTGTTTACTGGAAAAATCTGAGAAGCAAACGATGCAGCAAGGAGAAAAGGAAGTTAGAGAAAACGAAAAGCTTGAAGAGGTTCATGCAAACCCAGATGTTTCAGATAACATTGATATTGTGAATAGAGATTCAGATGCCAGGTGCTGTCTCCTGTTCAAAGATTCGGATGCTCAGTCAGAAAATGGTGATGGTATATCAGAATTACAATCAGCTCAAGGTGCTTCAGACATTTACAATGTTGGGCCCTCAAAGATTACTTCCAACTTTAAGAAGACAGAAGATAAAGAAAGTGAAATCATGGAAAAAGAAAGAAAATCATCAGGAATTTGTACAAGGAAATTAAAAGAGGAAGAACGAGAGAGAGAGAAAGAGAGGGAGAAGGACAGAGCTGCAGTGGAAAGAGCAATTCATGAAGTACATGAAAGGACACATGCCAAAGCCCGAGAAAGGGCAGAAAGAATCGCTGTAGAGAGGGTTACTTCTGAGGCTCGACAAAGAGCACTCAAAGAGGCTCAAGAGAAGGTAGATAAGGCTTCTGTTCTTGCTGCGGAAAAATCAGTAGCTGAGCAGGTTTTGAAAGAAGCTAGATTAAAGGCAGAGCGTTCTGCTGTTGAACGAGCAATTGCTGAAGCTCGAGGGCGTGCTGCAGAAAGAGCACTTGCTGAAAAGGCAGCCGGAAATGGTAGGGAACGCAAAGAGAGATCAAATAGTTTTTACAGGGATAAAATGAGTAAAGAAAATGGAACAGAAGAACATTCAAAGCCCTGGAATAAGGTAAACAAGTATAAGTCTTAACTTCAATATTTGTAGCAGTTATACATGGTTGTTTTGATTCTTATTTATTCAGAGTACAGTTTTATCTCTGTGTACTGTTTCATATGGTTGGACATGTAGGATGGATCTACTGGTGCACAGTTTCACAATACTGATTCTTCGAGCAACTCCAAGGGATATTCATTTGTGGATAGCCAAAGTAAGATATGTTAGGATTATTGTCAAGAGCTCTTTTTGTGACCTTTCATGTCTTTGATATTGTTTTTCTTATACTTGAATATCCATAGCCTCTCTCCCTTTTTGAGATACTTTTGTTCTTTTATTGATCAGAAGTAGGTGAGGACGAATCAACTCTCAGGTATAAGGCTAGGCTTGAGAGGCATCAAAGAACAGCTGAACGTGTGGTGTGCATTTTGTCTGATTTGGACTTTCTTGGTACTTGAGAGGATCACATTTTTCAGATTTAGTATTTCTAACACTGTTTACTGTTATGTTTCTTTGTGTCAGGCAAAAGCTCTTGCTGAGAAGAACTTGCGGGATGTTCTTGCTCAAAGGGAGCAAGCAGAGCGAAATGTAATGGATTGTTTGTGATCAATTTACTAGATCCAACTTTGCTTAATATTTATGTTGATATTTAATTGCAGAGATTGGCTGAGTATTTGGATCCTGATATCAAAAGATGGTCAAATGGAAAGGAAGGAAATTTGCGTGCATTGTTGTCAACTCTGCAATATGTATGTGCATTTGTTTAGAGCATTCAATTTTTTCATGTACAGTATGCATGAATACATTTTTAGACTTATTTAATAGTATGAGTGAAATCCAACTCAAGTATGTTTGCAGGAGGAAAATGCTGTTTTAATTTATCATACACCCAAATGGACAATACAATATCTGTAGCAAATTACATTATCTTTTAGAATTACCTGATAGTGAAGCTAAAATAGACAACTTCTGGAATTACTATCTTGAAATGTACTAAAAGTTCCAAAATCTGAAAAATTGTTGTTTGGGACAGTGGGCAGGCTATTTTGGTCTTCTGTTCGCCCATTGTACGTTTGACAGTTGGAACATAAGCAGTTCAAGTCACCACTTCCCGTTTTCTTTGAACTGTCAAAAATCTATTCTTTAGAATCACATGAAACTCACCATCTAGTATGATGAGTTGTTAGAATTGAAGAGAATTAAATCAAAGAAAGCAACTTTATCTTCTCATGTAGGAATTGCATGGGATTTTTAACTTTGTTTGGTCGAATCTTGATTAAAGTGAGACTAGTCGCATACCAAATGGTTCTACTTATATTGGATTGATTTACAATCTGTATCATAGTATCTGTATCTTTTCATTGTGCTTAATCAATGTCACTCCAGTTCATAAAGTTTTATTAGTGGAGCTCCATTTGTCCTTTAAAATGCATTACAATCTGATAGGCAGCTTCAACTACTGAGAATTCTTGAAGTTCCATTGGTAGTCAGAAATATATTTTGCATGTAAATATGGAGCTGCTGATGTTTCAGCCATTTCATTTGGCATTTTGTTCTCAGATCCTTGGGCCCGAGAGTGGTTGGCAGCCAATTTCGTTGACAGGTGTCATTGCTGCTACTGCTGTGAAGAAAGCTTACAGGAAAGCTACACTCTATGTTCATCCTGATAAATTACAGCAAAGAGGTGCTAGCATTCGCCAAAAGTACATTTGTGAGAAGGTTTTTGATCTTCTCAAGGCAAGTCCTCTAGTTGTCTTAGTTCGCCTGTGAATGATACAGGAATAAAATCGAAAATGCATAACCATGTGACATTTGATAGTTGTTAAAGTGTTTTCTTATATTGTCTTGTTAGCAGCAGTGGGAGATTAATGCGAGTTCTTAGCATTAGAAAATCAAGCTTGTACAAATTATTTTTCCTAAATTAGTGGCTAGTTAATAGGTTAGAAACTATATCATAATCATAAACGTTGGATCCATAAGTCAGTTTTGCTCTTCTTGCATCTACCTTATTTATATTGTACAAACTAATCACCATTTTCTAATGATGCAGGACGCGTGGAACAAATTCAACTCAGAAGAGCGATAAAAATGAAGAATGCATACCTTGTAGTGTAGTCTTCACCCTTGAACCTTTAATTTTGTAGTGCATAAATGCGGTTTAGATTCAAAACTAGCATGCTCAGTTCTGTAATTATTCCATTGAACATTCTTTTGCATATGTAAATATGAAAAATTCTTCCTAGTGCATGCCAGAATTTGATACCTAATTCAATTGATTAAGGCTCTTTTGTTGAGAAAATGATCCTTACATTTAAAAATATAATCCCCTTCCAAGAGCAACTCTCTTTGTATTAAGATAGCTTAGACGTTATTTTAGTGCGCTACAATGCTTTATTTCACGACGTAGTGAGATAGAAAAAGGTGATGCTTAGGTGTAAAATATTTGTCTTTGCAAAGTTAATATATAAGTGGAGCCATTAACCTTCAATCTGGAGCCCAATTTTAGGAGACGGTGCGATGAAAAGAGATAGAATGAGCTTTTATGTATTGAGTTTAGATCATTCAGATGGTATATTATAAGTTTGCAGTATTCAAATTATTTATAATATTGAGCAATCTATTATGTACTGGTTACTGTTCGGTCTAGTTAAATCAGTTCTCGTGATTTACCTTTTTCGTGTTGATCTTGAGATGAATTAACGGGGGCGTTGGGACGAACGTTTCGCCTTTACCACAATATTAACCTGCGTCGCAATTA
>JBBUKS010477149.1:0-17132 GCA_038050645.1 Hedychium gardnerianum
TACAATTCACAAGAAGACTACAAGTGTAAGTACGCAAGTTGTGAATTCCCTTATGTATAGAAAGAGTGTTTGCTTTTCGATATGTGAAGTTTGTGAAAGAACCAAGGTTTATAATATTATTTTGTGCTAGTCGACTAGCACAAGTGAAATGTCTCATTCTACCCATCAACCATTCCACATGTCGACTAGCACATGTAACTCCCCTAGATAAGGAACATTAACAGCGACGGAGCATGGCACAAGGACGAAAATGACAGGAGGCTTCATGCAAGGCTGTCTGTAAGGCTCATAATGTATACAATGAAGACAAAGGGCTAGTGAGGAAATGCTTTACGATGATGCGAGGCTTCACATGATGATAATGAGACTTCCAATTGGTCTCAAGGCTTTCATAAGGTACATGACTCCTTTGTCTAGTCCTCTTCCTTCACCTAGGGTTGGTGCAGTACAACCACTGGCACCAAGTGTCTCTAAGTTTGGTGCTCGACACACTCGTAGGTAGCAGCATCCAGCACAACCGGCGCATCTCATTCCAGTTAGGGATCAAAATCCCAACATTGAATGAGATTTCAAACCTTAAATAGCACAACTATGTGACAAAGATTGTTTTAAAAATAGGTTTAGATGTTAGTAATATAAAGTAGGAGAACCACATTGCATATTGCATGTGGTTCCCTTTAGGCAGTAAATTATAGCGGGTGAATATAGATCGCTTATACCACATGCATGACTTGAACACTTGAACTAGTGTCAGTGTTCTAAATGGCGGCCAAGGCGGCCGCCTAGGCAGGAGACGGGCATCAACCGCACCGCCTCAAGCTGAGGCAGTGCTTTAGGCAGTAACTCACCTCCTTCTGCCACCGCCGTGCCTGGACCGCACCTAGAGGCGTCTCCTAGGCCCGGCAACGAATCCAGACGTGTCACACAAGCCCAAACGCGTCGAACCCGGCCATGCGTCCGGACTCGTCGCGCGGTCCCGGCGAAGCGTCGGATAAGTTATAAGTTAGGGTTTAATTAAATAACTTTAAATTAATAATTTTAATCAACTAGTAGCTATGATTGAGATAATTTAAGTAGGCTTAATTAAAAAAAATTCAACTCTCTATGCACCGCCTAGGCGGTCAAGGCGGTAGGCAACCGCCCCGCGACCGCCTACCACCTACCGCCATTTACAACACTGACTAGTGTGTAGATTAAAACCAATAAAAAAAACAACTCTATGTTTAGTTGGGAAGTCTCCTCTTCTTTGATTTTTTTCTTCTGCCATTTGTCTTCTCTTCTCAATTCATGACACTATTTCTTCTCTCTGACTCCCCAACAGTTCTAGAGACATCAAGAGATCATCTTTTATACTTCTTTGATCTTTTGTTTTTCTCTCTTTTGTTAATGCCAGCGTTCCACTGCACAATCTTATACGCATTGAATAGCAAGCACATACTTAGGATAAAATTTCAAGAGGTGAAAAAGTTAAACTTTGAACTAAGAAGGTTTTGCTTCGATTGCATAATAGATAATGTAAAAGAAAAAAGAAACAAGAGGCAAAGTTTTGTTGAAGAAAATGAAAAGATTGTTAGTGCAATCATGCCTAAGTGGTCAAGTTTGCATTTGATGTTTTGACAAAAAGTTTTAAGTTAAAATTTAAATCTGATACATGTATCAACTCACATAAGATATGGTATACACATGGAAACAACTAAGGCTGAAGATTGGTTTGACGGCTTTAGATCATAGAAGGATAATACAGAGAGCCTCCAAAGGACTATAGGACATGGAGCATCAAGGCGCAGCTGAGCTAGAAAAGGCGAACTCGTAGGTGAAAAGTGAAGGATGACATATGAAGTAAGCCGAGAGCCCAATGCATCTGAGAGACGAGTAACCTAACAAGAGATGGCCTCATGGAGTTACAATGTAACATTTTTAAGTGAGTTGAGAGTTAAGAGACCTGTATATTGGAAGAGAGTAGACTTCAACTTAGGTGAATACTAGATCATTAGATGGTCGGATGGTCGTAATCCACACTTCACTTGAGTAAAAGTGTTCTTTAATCAACTAGTGATTTAGTGAACACAATATTTCTATTCGTGGTTGAGACAACTAGGAAATTGATTGATTTAAAGATAATCGTGTAATGATGAACTCCAATCAATTGATGATAGTTGAGTCGACCAGTTAGTCAACTCAAGCTGAACAACCAGTAAAATACATGTTTTTGTTCGTGATTGAGTCCACTGATCTAGCATCCGTTAACTAAAATTGTAGTCAACTGATAACAGTAGAAAAGTTGCAGGTAGTCATTGATTTGACAATTGAATGACAACAGTTGGATTGACTTAAGGGCTATAGAAGAACGGTTGAACAATGGTGGAATCTAGTCGACTAGGATAATCATTGGTAGATTGGAAATGATTGCCATTGGGAAAATTATCAATTGATGGTAGATCAAATTAACAAATCAATAACAGAACAGCAGACCGAGAACTAAAGTTGAAGACATTGGAAGGCTAAAAAAGGACCACAAGGAGAGTTTGAAGATTAGTGTTCAAGCTTATTTACATTCATATTCTGAGCTCTTTTATGTAAGTTTAAGCCTTAATCTCCTTAATTTATTTGTTTAACTTATAGAGAAGATTGAGGTTTCTCCACCTCATGAAGAAGTCTGAGAAGGAGAAAAGCTAGTGAAGCTTTTGAATGTGTCTCGCCGAAGAGTCATAGCATTGACATCTTGGTCGGGATATAGGGAAAGAATGGGAGTTGGAATTACTACCACAGACTTAAAAGAAGATAGGGAAATGAACTTTAAGAAAAGAGTAGATTCAAAAAGTCATATCAAAAGGGATAAAAGCGTACTATAACTCTAGAGAATAGCAATACTATATCTTTTGCATATGGAAGTAGATAAAAATGCAATAGCAATGATATATCTTTTGCATATGGAAGTAGATAAAAATGTAAACTCTAGAGAATAGCAATGATATATCTTTTGCATATTGAAGTAGCCAAGGAGAATACATTTAACAAAATGGGAAGAAAGTTTGTCCCTATATGGAGATAGGATATGAATGAAGCAAGTACAACCAAATACTTATGGTGGGAAGATAGTATAGGGCAACACAAAAAAAAGGGTAAAGGGCATCCGACCATATAGGAAAGCGGATCACATACAATGTATAAGGTAGCATGCAACGAGAATTGAATCATCTCAAAACTTCAATAAAACTTGCATGTAAAGTAACAAAGTATAAGCTTTCTCGACCGAGTGTCTACTCTTCCTCTCAATGCCATTGTATTTAGAGTATATGAGGACAAGATCACTGATAGAGGATACCTTCTCTATAGAGGAAAGACTAAAAGGCATGAGACAAATATTCTTAAGAATCATCATTCAAAATATAAATAGGCACACTAAGTTGAGTTTTTCTTTTGTCAACCCAGCAAGAACCTTTTTGGAAAGCTCTTTCATTAAGAAAAGTCATAGCACTTTATCATCAACAAATAGAACAAAGCATTTAGAACTATGTTTTTAATTAACACAAATTAGATCCTATATCAAAAGGGACCAAAGAAAAAGGTGCAAAAAGTATACTTGTGATGGAATGTTAAGCAACAAGTACCGTATATCTATCCTAATTGACAAGGCTCACACTAGAGATTATTTTTTCATACTCAATAGCTAGGATCTAAAGTGGAGAGGACTTAGACAGAATAGACATAGAGATGAGGTGCAACCAACTAGTACAGTGCTTGAAACTCATACTCTATGTCAATCACCCTGTCAATCCTTGAATCACCAAGAGAGACAGAATTATCAATAAATGTTGAGGAACTAGTACTGATTTAGTGAGCATACTCACTGATAAAATAATTCAAAGCGAATTCAAGTATGCAGAACATAGAGGAAAGTGACAGAAATTAATAGATTTATCCAGTGCCTCTTTCCAATGCAAGAGACCCTTTGGCAAGAATAATATTGGTAGAGAATGATGGTAATGTTAGAGAGAGGAGATCATACCGGATATATGCTAAGAAGCTAAAATCAAAGATTTTGAAGGTATGCATCAATAGTGCAATACATCAGCTCTAAAAGTCATATAAATGGTAGGTTGGAATGAGGAATTGATGACAGAGTGGAGCTTGAGGAAGCAAGACTATTCCTCAGCAGAAATAATGACAAACGGGCCAAAACTAGACTAAGTGCTAGTAGAGGATTCAATAAGTGGAAGCAACTTAGGACAACATGAGCATTATGGAAGGGATGCCCAAGTGGGTACCCATGTAAGATGTAGTATTTTTCCTTCACATGTCTAGGCTTCCCACAATTAGTGCAATACCTAGTATTAAATAGGAAGGAAAAGACATGCTTCTAAAATCTGACACTTCACTAGTTTGAGCTTAGAACACAACGTAGAAAACATAATAGCTAGCTTCTAGCTTGTTAACATGATTATGCATAATGAGAGCATCCAACAGCATACGGTATACAGTGAAAACAAGTCTCTAAAATCAATGGCACAAATTTAAAACTAAATAATATGGGTAGGCATTACCTTGTTGGATTAGCATAGCTAGAAAAGATACTAATCACCTCAAAAGCAAGAGAAATGTAACCTATATATGAATCTCATGTTTGTGCTCATGTCTCATAGCAAGAGAAGCACTAAAAGATGCTCATGAGACTTAGATCAATCAATGGCCATAAAAGGACTAGCAATTGTGAATCACCCTCTCCCACAACCGTATTTGGTTTAAGAATGTTGACAACTCTTGTTGTTAGGTGATCCAACTGCCATTGAAATATAACTTATAGTCCACAACTTAGCACAAGAAGCATAATTCCTCCCATCTGTGGTAATAACTAATAACCATGGAACTCAAGAGGCTTGGAAAGACCATAGGATGAAAGGATGGTGAACTAAAAGTTCGATACTTGGAATTGATGAGAAATATAAATCATAATGTTTATGGGTAGAGCACGACACTGAATAAAGGAAATAACATCAAAAGAAGAACTGCTTACTTGATTGATAGTTAGATATAACAAAGAAGTGATGCAAGTCAATTTGCAATTGGAACCCCATATCATTAAATTGTTGATTTAATTAAAAAGAGATGGAGATGGATCTGCTAAGCTATGAGTTATCCTAAGGTATTGGCCAACCAAGGAGCAGCAAGCACTGAATTATTAGATCGCATGCTAGGTTCTAAGAATCAGGAACAAAGTTCGTGAACTGTGATCTAGGAAAAGCTGCATGACGAAAAAGATAGCTCATAGTAGAAGCATAAGCTCTGGTACCATGTTATGTTTGGGGAAAATCATTAAGATAATTTCCTTAGATAGTCACCTCTACCTTAGTATCTTATTATATCTTAAATTTACATTCATGTTGTTTGTATATCTACAAATAGACCCTCATCTATTTACAACAAGAACTCTATGATACACAAATTGTCAGTTAGCATATGGAAGTAAGGTTAATAAACTCCAAAAAAATCCTATTATACCAATGACACAAAATTAACATGCTTGCAAGAATTTTCTTTTAAGTTAAATCATTTCTTTGTCAAGATATTTAAGCACAGAAAGCATATATAACTTATACAATTTAAAGGTTTTCATGTAGAGGTCATTAGCACAGGAGAGGTAGAATTTTCTTTCAGTTATCAGTGATAGGAATCATTTAAAGTTCCTTTAGAAATAATACACCCACACCACCTTTCATTTAATTTTCCACTTAAGAAACAATATGCCTTATAGATACATACAAAATGAGGCTTAGCTTTCGAAAGTGGCATAGTTAGCATGATCAAAAGTGAAAGACAGTAAAACAGGCGCTGAAGAAGAAAAAAATAACAGAAAATTAAGTCAAAAGGTAAGTTTCTTAATTAACCTAGCATAATTTAATCCAGTAAATGCATCACACCTCATCTTCTTCTATTTTTCATAAAAAACAGAAAAAATGAACTTCCCATGCTTGAGAAAGCGATAATCAATGTGTTCTACCAAGTAATATAAAAATTTCTTCCACAAGTGGTGGAATCATAAAAAAGCTCAGATACAATCATGCTAATGCAAATGAAGAAATAAATAATGCAAAAAAAAGCAATTTTAAAGAAAATAAATATCAAATTGGCGCATCCAGAATAAAAGAAAATGCACAAATAACTATTTGAGATTGAAGTAGTTGCAATAAATTAAAGTTTTGATTTGTTCGTCATTTGGTAATTATAAAATAATAAGAGTATTTTTAAAATTTTATTTAATTTTTTAAAGCCAAATACAGTTTTTATTTACGATAATTAGAATTTTTATTAGATAAATTAAGCCTATATTTTATAAAGAACAAATCTTATAATCAATTTCTCACGTATTAGATAGTAGAGTTAATACAATTTTTAATTTCTTTTTATCTTGGTGAGAATCAATAACTTTTCTTTAGGTGAGAATTGTTTATCTGTTGTACTGCATCAATTGGTATCCGATCCGAAATCTAGTAGCTCAATCTCAGAACTAATTATCGTGTTCATTTTTCATTATCTTCAAGCTTGAGCATCAACCCCTCTCTCGCTACCCTCATCCACGATTGCTCTTCTTCAATCAAGTTCTAACTAGACTCTCATGCCCTTTCCTCATCTTCGTGCATCGTTGACCTCACTACCGCCCCCCCAAAAAATGTTATTGTTACAACAGTAACAAATTTCAAAAAAGAAGGGGAAACCAGCAACAAAAAAAAGAGCAAAAATAAAAGGGGTACCCTTTTTTCATTATCATCAAAATTATAGTAGTAGTGATTTTGGCGAAAACTGCTCCAATTGTAGTAGTTTTGATCACCCTGCTCCATGTTATAGTAATTTTTACTAAATTATTACAATAGTATTTGATCAAGTTAAATCAGTTTTAATCAATATTTAAGCAGTCTTAACCAAAATTTGAGTATGCTATAGCAGCTTTGGCTAAAACTGGTACAATAATGATAAAAGAAAGGTATTTTGTGAAAGAAAAAATAGGATGGGCACCCTTTTGATATTTTTTTTTTTATCATAGGGTGCCCTTTTGATGATAATGAAAATAAATGGTCTTTTTTTTAAATTTTTGGCCAAAAAAATTATAAAAAGTTACGAGGGGGGAGGGAGGCAACAAAAAGTTGAACAATAAATGCAAAAATAAATGTTGAGAAAAATTATTATTATTATGCTGAAGAAAAACATTTTTCTGTCATCACCCTGCTTCCCTTCTCCACCACTCCACCACTTCCCCATCTCCATATTCCGCCACTAATTAGTTCCACCACTACTACTTCATGCTCCCTATTATTGTGCATCTCTACCATTCATCTGTTGTCCGACACTATTTCCGTAACCAACTTCTCCATGCTAACATTTGACGTCAATCACCGCATCATCGATCTGTCACCCTCCTTAATGTACACCTTCCCTCAATCAATTTTCATAGCAACTTTAACATGCCTTCACTCGCAAACATCCTTGTCACAACCGCATACGATAGCCACCATGATAGCATTCAACGTTGCCACCTCCATCCAGCAAAAGAGGCAGAAATCATTGGCCACATTATTACCCCTATCTCTTGTTGTTCACGAGCAACAAATTTTTTGCAGCCTACAATGCAACCTCCATTGATGCCACATGTGGCAACTTCTATCTGACGTCAAATTCCATGCTCGAGCTCTCCTCTCAAGGCTATTGCACATTGATCTACTTCAACTAGCTAGCATCTCCTCTTCCTCCAATAACATCAACAACAAAAGTGGCACTAGAGTAGGGAAAATAAAAAAAATGAAAATAATAGAATAATAATAATAATAATAAAATAGAATAGTTGAAAAAAGGAATATTAAAAAAGCAAAGTAAATTTGCTAATATTTCCATCCATAGACCAAGCTCAAATCTTGTGGCAACTTCAATATCGATGAAAGTTTAGATAATTCATATCAAGTATCTTCATCAAATGGTCAAGCTCAAAACTCATGGCAACTATAACATCGACAAAATCTCACGTCATCTCGATATAATTGCATTTCCTTTTTATTTATTTGGTAATTTTAAATTATTCATATTTAATTAAATTTCTTCAGTTTTTTTTGCATATTATTATGTTATTCATAAAAAATTTAAAAATACCATCTTTTGTTGCATTTAGCTACCATCAATCAAAAGATATTTTATATTTAGTTTAGTCATCATCCCTAAAAAAAATATTTCATATTTAGTTCAATCATCATATGCAAAATAATGTAATCTTTATTTTACTTGCACTTAATTTGCTTATCATTGATCCTATTCTCTTGCATTATATTTATCACATTATTTTAATATTTAAATCAACATAATGAGCGCTATCATAATAACTACCATTAGATAAATGCAAGATGTAGATTTTAAGAACATGTGATACCAACTAAATTATATCAATGAGAACAATGAATGTAATAACCCTAGTGGTTATTCTTCATGTACTGCTAAGTTAGAACATTATACAAAATCACATTATCCCAAGTCTATAGAAGAATCTAATTTTTTTTTAAATGATTGTTATGAACAATATGTTACACAGATGCCTCTATATTTAATGGAAGTATAAGCCTTAATGTATTTCTAGATTAGTTAGATGACATTAAAAAAATATTTTAACCACCATAATTTAAATTTCATTGAACTTTAATCTCCATTGAATGAGTACAGTTTGGCCAAATTTACACTTAGTAGAACCCACTAGAAGATATTGGCATTGTGTCCAAAGTATTAAAGATCAAGAAAGACAAGAAAAAAAAACAATTGATGAAAAAAATATGTCTCACCAAGCTTCAAGAGAGAATTGTCCTACAAATATGTCAAAACAAAATACTCTTCTTTAAGTAAATTACAAAAGTCATTACTAGAAGGTATTCATTCTCTTATAATTCATTAATTGTAGCTAAAATGAAAAAATTGTGCTCCTATAAACCTTATATTAACTAAACCATAGTAAAAAAAGAACTCTCTTACAACAATTTAAAATAGCTCTCTAATGACACCTTAGATAAGTCCCTTAACAATATAATCTTAGAAGATCTTCTTGTTGACAACCTCTTTGGAGTTCAATCATCCCGATATTAACGATGAATTTTGACTCACAAAACATATCTTATTCATGTTATCAAAAATCCTTCTTAAATTTGGACATCTTTTATTAAAGGTGTCCAAATTACAAACTTTGCAAATCACTTGACATGACTCCTTTTATTATTACTTATGACCTTAATACTCGTCATCTAAGTGAGTTAGTTTAATTATTTATCTCAATTTGACAAACTGAGTGATCACTTTACCTCTGTGAAATTATATAAAGTAATGATTATTATAAATTGGTTAGTAATATGGTTAATTTTCATAGTGCATTCATCAATTCAAATTTCATCATCACAACTACTTTAGATGCATTTATATACTATATATCTAATTTATTTGATCATATTAAATTAATTAAAATGCTTGTTTATCTATTAGCTTATTTAACCTTAAGTTCAATTTTTAAATTGTAGAATATGCTAATATGCTATGAGAAGTTTAAACATTTGTTTTTGTATGTTCATTTTGCTATAGATTTTATAAAATTATCTTTGTCATTACCGCCTTTACATCATATGATTTCAACAGAGGCATAGACATCATTCTTGTCGTAGAACAACATCAAATATTTTCTTACTCATCGTCAGAAAGGACAACCAAAAAGAAATATCTTAAACTTAAAGTGCAAAAAAAGAAACAAAGTGCATTGAATTCTTTTTCATTGGAAGGGACATCTAAAGAACAAAAATAACGATGAAACATTGCTAGCCAAAGCAATTGTTCCATATGTTTGGAAACAACAACCCAAGAAGAAAAGTCGACAACTCGTCTGGAGTTAAGTTCTCCTTGGTGGAGGAGAATAATGCAAAAAAGAAAATAATTTTGAAGATAAATTGAAAAGAAAATAAAAAGAATAATATTTGAGATTGAAGCAACTATAATAAATTAAAGATTTGATTTGTTCGTCATTTGAAAATTAGAAAATAATACAATAATTTTTAAAAGGTTGTTTAATTTTTATAAAAAGTAGTTTTTATTGGGATACTTAGAGTTTTTATTGGAATAAATTGAGTATTTATTTTATGAAAAATGTGTTTGTCAATCTACAAAAAGAGGTTAGGATCTCATGGGTTTGACAGTTTTGAGTTAATATAATTTTTAACTTTCTTTTTTCTGGCAAGGATCGCTAAAACTAGCCATACAGTACTAGCTAGTTACCCCTTTCCTTCTTCATCATCAACAAGTTTGAGTGCCGCCCCAAATCCATAACTCTTCCCATGGTTAATAGAAGATGGGTGTCAAGGACTCAATAGAAGTGAATCGATATACCAGATTAACAGTGTCATATAAGCAAACAGTGTTTACGACTGCTTTTCAAATTAAGTATAGGAAAAAATAAACATCTTGACGAACATGGCTTGATGATGAAGATAGGGATGAAACAAACTAAAACCACTTCATAAAGTTCATGGTTTTATGGCTATTCCCTTAGGAGGAGATGATTATTCAGAAATTTCCTAGTACATCACTTATAAAAATCCACAAACAATACAATCTAAAGAAAGTTTGATGTGGGAATTCATAATGCAATTATCTGCCGCAATGTGGGCGTCCATATGTGGTACCTTATGAACACATGCAATTCATGATCAGACCCAATGACCTTAGCTTGTAATTAAAAAATCAACCCCACGAAAAGTTTTCCAAATAAAATTAGAAGGCAAGAAAATAAGAACTGAGAGATACAGAAAAAGAGCACTCACAGCACCAACACCTAGCGGGAAATTGTCATATGAATGAACCACCTGCTCCACGCCGATACCCTGCGTGTGACCGTGGAAAACCACCGACACTGAGGGGGCAGAAGGCGGTACTACGTCGTAAGAGTAAGATGACGGATGAAGCGCGTTCCCATCACGGTAAGCGTAGTGACCACGAACATCAGCATCGTCGGGGAGCCGGAGGTGGAAGGCGTGGGCGTCAGGCTGGAGCGGAGCCTCGGGAGCAGGGTTGGCATAGGGGTAGGAGTAGTGGTAAGGGTCGAGGGTGGGGTTAGGGTTAGGGTTGGGGTAGTAGTGGTAAGTCGAGTAGGCAGTGGGGTGGGGAAAGTGGCGTGGCTGGGCAGCGGGTTGCGGCTGTGCGTAGTGGAGGTAGGAATCCGGGAGGAGCGACGGCGGAGGCACCGGTGCTTCCGCCATGGCTGGTGCCCCGGGGGCGACCGCAGGCGTGGCGATCGCAGTCTGGGTGGTCGGTGCGTGAGGCTGAGGATGGGGCAAGATATGGTTGGAATCCATGGAAATCGGCCGGCCAAGCCGAGGAGATACAAGATAGTATTCCTCCAGCGCTGTTTATTTTAGCCTGCCGAGAAAAAAGACCGGCAACTGTCAGTACCTAATCCGTGTGTGTTGGGGGACTCCTTAGGCACCGCGGTTCAAATCTTGTCTAGGAGTAGGAGTAGGAGTGATAGAGGTTGTTTGTGCTTCTCATCAATGAATTTTTTTCATAAAATTTAGATAAATTTTAGATATCTAAATTATATATATATAATATTAGCGTTATGAGTGACCATGCGAGACGATCACTTTAACACGTCAGTATTTTTTTTAATTTTTTTATGATAGTAGCATTCCATCGAAATTAATCCTATCAAAATTACCAACTCAAATTTTTTTTAACCTCTCTTCCCCGACCATCCGCCTTCCGATCAAAACCTTCAAAACCCTTTGCCAAATCTAATTTCCTTTTCTTAGTCACTCCCTCGCTTAGATGCTCTCACCCTAAACTTTTCGCCATCATTTTCCGTAGCTCTCGCTCCTGTCGGAGACGCCCCTTCTACTTGTCCGTCGTAAGCAAAGTATAGCCGCCGCCGCAAGCTTCTTCTCCAAGGGGCTGCCAGCTTGCCAAACTATCTTTCACCATTCTTCGACGATAAACTCCCTCGGTGTTGCCTTGTCTCCCCTCGCTTGCCTGCAGCTCTCCATTTGCATGTACGTGCCTATATTCTACTATAAAACTTTTAACTGTCTACTCTTATCTTCTTTTAGGATTTAGCACGTTATAATAGCTATGAAACCGTATGTGTTACAACCTTTTTGTTCCGATCTAATAATGTTGTAGTAGCTACGGAACCGTAGCTGCTACAACGAGCTGCTTACAACCACATTGTAACAGCTACGGTTCCGCAACTGCTACAACGCCAATGTTGTAGCAGTTAGGTTATAACCACGTTGTAGCAGCTACGGAATCGTAGCTTCTACAACGTTATGGTTACAATCATATTATAGCAGCTACGGTTCCGCAGCTGCTACAACGTTAACATTGTAGCGGCTAGGTTACAACCACGTTGTAGCAGCTAAGGAACTGTAACTGTTACAACGTTGTGGTTAAAACTACATTGTAGTAACTACGGTTCCTTAGCTACTACAAAGTTGTGTCTGTTGTAATCACGTTGTGGTAGCTATGATAATTGCATGATATTACAACGTTCTTGTCAAAACTAGTTAAATTATCATTTATTTTTTAAAACTAAAATTGTAATGTATCACCAAGATATTAACTATTTGTTTACAGATTTAAATGACGTCTACTGCTTCAACCTCTCACAGAAGCTCTACTTCTCGTGCATATCGTAAGAAAATATAATGAAAAAGTAATGTCCCCCAGTTTAAGTTGTTCATAAAAACACTAGAACCAAATGACCAACAACTAGATTTGTTAAGTAGAAGCTCATTTGCCTGAGCCCTAGACATACTGCATATTGCAAACATTAGAGGCTTTGTACAAAATATGTTTGACAATTGAGACTACCAAGCTAAGTATTTCATCTTTCAAAATCAAAAGATTAGATTCACAAGAAAAGATGTTGCACTGATTCTAGGACTTCCAGATCATAACGATGAAATTCTTTTACATTTGGATGGCAGCTCCACCCTACTATACCTTCAACATTTCATGAATCGGAAGTTTTCAAAGAATGAAGTAGAGAAGAAGCTTATTAATATCAACAAACAACCATCTCCTAAATATAATGTTTTATTTTGTCAACTTGTTATTTTATATTTTTTTATATGCGTGTTATTTACTACTACTAGTAGTATATATAGACTACCAGTAAAATCACTATTTGATTGTGTAGATAACTTTGAAAATATAGGTAGATATAATTATTGTAAGGTTGTATATGACTATATGAGCCCGCAGATGGAGAGCATTGGTGTGATGCTCTCACTGAGACCCAAGCCATTGGGCCTTGAGGGAAATTAAACTCCAATGCTAAAAGAATTTGCACACCTACATACTGTAAGTTATTAAATTATACTGTAACTTCATTGATTCAAAATTTATAACCATATTTATTGTATTATAGGTTTGGATGTGTGAACATTTAAGAATCATAGATCCACACAAGAACTTTGCCCTTCGAAGAATTGGGCGATGAAATTGGATAATTTCACGTGTATCTATAATAAAGACAATGATTGCCCAACTACCTTTATCAAAAATAATAGCAACCTTGGTTCCATTGGATTTAGAGGAACATCTACAATCAAGTGATTTCCTAGCACATGTGGAAGAGCAAATTGATCATCAAATTGCATAGAACTTTGGCAATGTGTCTTTTCCTGAGCAAGCAGAGGATATTCAGGAGCATGTAGTAGAGGATGTTCAGGAGCAAATTGAATGCCAATATTGCAAAGTAAAAGATGACACCTTTGCTGAGATACATACTATGGTTGTTGAGTTAAGCAGACAAAATGAAGAGAAGGAGAAAAAAAATAAAGAAACTTGTTGATTTAATTACTTCTCGTGCCAGTAATGATGACATTAGAATTGTTGAAAAGGACCAAACTATAGCTCAAAAGGATAGAATTTTAGTTGTAAAAGACAGAATCATAACTAAACAAGAAAATAAAATTGTAGAGCTCTAAACACTACTGCAAAGCAAGGTACTAAAGAGGCAGGAGCAGCCCCTACCTCGGATAAAGATGCTATAGAGTCTAATCCGCCAACACATACAAGAATGAAGAGTTGCGCTAGAAAAAGTACTGGGTCACTACTGACTTTTAAATTTGAACAAGCCCCCAAGAGAAAGAGAACTGATATAAAACAAACAACCAAGGGGAAAGAGAAAGACAAGAAGATTATTCAGCATAACGTTGTAGAAGCCCCTGTCCCATTAAACATAACTGCCACAATTTATCACACAAAGTTGTCACATCTTCATCAAATCAACAAATGAAGGTTGTTGAGATTGAGAAGGTCAAAACTAAAATATTGAAGGTAGGGTTGATTATAGTTAATTTTTGTTGTTGTTAATCCTCAATAATATGTTTGTATATGTATTTATTTAGCAAGCGAAGACATGTTTTAACAAGAATAAAGATGATGTGGTAGCAGATGCATTATTGAAGCTCAGCTAATTAAAGTGAGTTGGTTGATAGCGTAGTTACTTAATGATATAAAACAATGATGATTATGGTCATTGAAGTCCCATGTAAGGTTGTATATTAAAACAAGAATAACATTATTTTTATCTTTTTATGTTGTATTGACAATAATACATTTGAATGTTAAATTTCACTATCAATCCGCAAAAATATTTGAATGTAATTTTTCGTAGCTACTACACATGTAGAAGTTGTGAATATCATTCAATAATAATAATAGTGATAATTTGTTATTATATTTTTGCTTGTTTATGTAGGGTTACGATGCTTCCAATATGGTCCAACTCTATTTTCTCATTAGATATGGTAGATTTAATAACAGTGTTTAATTGTATTCAGTACACCCACGACAATTGAATCAATGCATATTTTACAATTATAGCAAATGAAGCCAAAACCTCTGACACACCATACCGCCCATCCATATTTTGTGGGGTTGGGTTTGCTGTAAGTATTTGACTACCTGAACTAATCATAGCTGATTTTTATTTGGATTTAGTCCACTAAAAATGAATCTTATTTACATAGGATATGTTTGAGATAATGGATGTTAACATATTGCAACAATCTGCTCAAACTGATGAATATAAGATCATTAGATATATCTTCTGTTCTCTTAATAACAAAGATGATCATTGGCATCTAATGGTCATAGACCTGGAAGAAGGTCAAATAATTCATTATAACCCTATCAACGCTACAGACAATTACACTGTTATCTTTGAAAAAACTATAAGTATTATGTTACAAATTCTTTTTTTTTTTCTCTTAGCTTTAGTTATGTATTGATTACTAATGTCATTTGCACGTAGGTGGAGTTTTTTAAGAGTCTAAACGACTCATACTTTGAGATGTGGCATCAAGGTTTAGAACCTATTTTTCAAAGAGAGTTTTAAACGATTCAAGTAAATGACCCTACACAAAGCAAATCGTAAGTATTTGTTTATGTATCATATTCTTGGTTACAATTAGAATCTTACCAGTTAAAAAACTATATCTTTCAAGGTAGATTGTGTTTTTTTTTGTGATGCGCTATGCGGAGAGTTTAATGTTTCAGAGATCAACCAAATTTAGCTAAGTTGAAATGAAAGCTTATAGATTTAGGGTTGGACATAAAATTATGACAAACAAAAACTGGTTGGCGCAAGTGTGATATTGTATGTAATATCATTGTTAAAATTCAAATTGTATATTTGTATTAAAAAAAATTGTGTGATATAATATTGTTGTGATATAGTGTTGGCATGATGTTGATTTTGTTGTATCTAATTTTAAGTGTGTATTTGTTAAATCACGTTGTAGCATCTATGGGGTCGTAGCTACTACAGCGTGAAGTCTGTGTTGTAGCAACTACGAGCCCATAGCTATAATAATTTTTTTTATTAAATCACGTTGTAGCAGCTACGAGCCTGTAGCTGCTACAACGTGAAGTCTGTGTTGTAGCAGCTTCGGGCCCGTAGCTATTACAATGTGGTAGGAATATTTTTTTAAAATATTGTTATAGCAGCTACGGGCCCATAGTTGCTACAACGTAGTAGCAATATTTTTATTAGATATTATTGTAGCAACTACGGACCCGTAGCTGCTACAACATTAAGTCTGTGTTATAGCAGCTTCGGGCCCATAACTGCTACAATGTGGTAATATTTTTTTTAAATCACGTTGTAGCAGCTTCGAGCTCGAAGTTGCTACAATGTGAAGTATGCGTTGTAGCAGCTTCAGGCTTGTAGTTGCTACAATGTGGTAGCATTTTATTATTAAATCACGTTGTAACAGCTACGAGCCTGTAGATGCTACAACGTGGTAGTAATGTTTTTATTAAATATTGTTGTAGCAGCTACCGGCCCGTAGCTACTACAACGTCAAGTCTATGTTGTAGCAGCTTCGAGCCCGTAGTTGCTATATTGTGGTAGCAATATTTTTATTAAATATTATTGTAGCAGCTACGGGCCAGTAGCTGCTACAACGTGGTAATTTTTTTAAAATCATGGTGTTGCAGCTTCGAGCCCGAAGCTGCTACAACGTGAAGTCTGTGTTGTAGCAACTTCGAGTTCATAGCTGCTACAACGTGATAACATTTTATTATTAAATCACGTTGTAGCAGCTACGAGCCTGTAGCTGCTACAACGTGGTACCAATATTTTTATTAAATATTATTGTAGAAGCTACGGGCCCGTAGCTACTATAACGTCAAATTTGTGTTGTAGCAGTTTCAGGCTGTAGTTGCTACAATGTGGTAGCAATATTTTTATTAAATATTGTTGTAGTAGCTACGAGCGTTGCTACAACGTCAAGTATGTGTTATAGTAGCTTTGGGCCTATACGTGCGAAAACATGATCACATTTTTTTTTGAATCACATTGTATCAACTTCGAGCCCAAAGCTGCTACAACGTGAAGTCTGTGTTGTAGCAACATCGGGCCCATAACTGCTATAACGTGAAGTCTGTGTTGTAGCAGCTATGTAGCTGCTACAACGTGGTACCATTTTTTTCATTAAATCATGTTTAGGAACTAATTTATTTTCATCTTTGCATTAAATGTGCTATAACTTTGGAAATGATGTTTCAACTGCCCGAATTAATTTTCACCAACTCTATCCTTGCATTTAATAAGCTATACC